>LPNX010790061.1:857220-877043 GCA_001517045.1 Pseudotsuga menziesii | reverse complement strand
CCAAATACCCTAATCCGTTAACCCGGATTAGAAAAAGACTCCAATCCCTTAACCGGGATTAAGTTACATATTTTTAGACAACTTCTAAAAATAGCCACAAAAAACTATAAATAGCCAAAATTTTTTGCTTGCTGCGCTTGCATCGGTAACGACCTACAGCCTATTTCCGTCGAAGGTACCTTTGGGATCGCCGAGTTGCAACGCTGACATGCGCACCTCCCCTCCATACGCACATGCAAAGAATATAACATATACCCAACAGTATCATAGCCTCTCTGAAAGAAGGAACTCTGCAGCTACGAAATCTAGGGCTTCCTAGTTCAAGGTGTTCTCTCCACATATCATCAAGAAATGAGGGATATGATAACTCGCCTTAGTAGGGTGCATCTTTTGGTGGAGACAATTTCTAAATTGGAGAAGTTTCATTTTTGACCCTGTCACTCGTGTTGGGAGGAACTAGGGCATCAAAGTTTCGGAGGCTTCCCACCTAAGTTTTCAGAAAGTGACCTAGCTGAGAAACTCGCCTCAAGGAGGCACATCTTTCTATCCAAACAAAATTCCCAAACTCCAAGTTTGGAAAATTATGGTTTCTCTAACAAACCCTATGCTAGCTAGCTTGAGAACCATGTCAGACACCTCAAATCGGTAAGATCTAAATATTTTCTATGTCCATTTGAGGTTATCATTTTACAAGATGACTCATCATACTAATATTGAAGACAAGATTGGAGGGGATGACAACTTCTGAGCATGGAAGGACAAAATATCCCTGATCCTTGAAGATAATGATTTGGATCAGTTCATTAATGGAGAAGTTCCAGAACCAGAGGGAAATAAGGCCAAGGATGCTCATAAGAGAAGCATGTATAAGGACAAGATAATAATTGCATATTATACTAAGGACCACCTAATCCGCCATGTGTCTTCATTCAAGACACCGAAGGAAGTGTATGATGATTTTACAAAGATGTTCAAAGAAAATAACATCAATTAGAAGATGACTTTGAGGAACCAATTAAAGAATGTGAAGATACAAAACTTCGATACTATACAACCTTATTTCACAAGGGTTTCTCAAATAAAAGAACTTGAAGCGGTTGAAAAAAATGTCGAAGAAGGAGAAATTGTAATGACTACCTTGAATGGTATCCCTAGATCATGGGATTCATTCATTCAAGGAATTTGTGTAAGAAGGAGGCTGATCTCTTTCAGCAGACTTCGAGAAGAATGTGCACAAGAAGAAGATAGACTTGTGACAAGAGAAGAAAATATGGGAGAAACTAACGATCAAGTTCTCATAGTTCACACCAGGAAGAACTTCAAGAAGAAGGAGAAGAAGGAGAAATTTCATCACAACAAGAAGAAGGACAAGAAACTGAAGAAGAACAAAAGAGATACTTCAAATGTTTGATGCTACACTTATGATGAAAAAGGACACTTTGCAATAGGTTGTCCCATCAGGAAAAGGAGACACCATCCTCGTGTTGCTGAAGATGATGAACCAACAAACAAAATATTCAGATAAGAGAAGGATGATTCGGATGAAGCTATGTGCTAATATCAACACTTACTGGCACTATATCACATAGAATAAATGATTGGCTTGTGGATAGTGGAGCTTCTAAACATATGACAGGATACAAGGAATCATTCCTTAATATGTATGAACATGACTCACCTCACAAGGTGAAACTTGGGGATTATTATCAATACCCCATAAAAGGGAGTGGTGAAGCTTCATACAATCTTGTCCCCGGGAAATCGTTAAATATGAAGGATGTGCTATATGTTCCAGGATTGAATAAGAATATTCTCTCCATTTTTGCACTAGATGTAAAAGGGATTAGGGTTTCTTTTGTCGATGGAAAAGTTTTGATGTGGTCCAGAGGAAATAAAATAGAGGATGCAACAATTATTGGAGAAGAAGACATAGGCTTGTACAAGATGAAGGGAAAACCTGAATAAGAATTAGTTCATGAGTAGATTGAACCTAGTGAACTATGGCACAAAAGGATTGCAGATGTGCACTACATGGAACTACTGATGGCAAGCAAAGCAATCTCAGGACTTCCAGAGGTCCAGGAAAAGAATGAAGGCATTTGTAAAGGATGTGCATAATGAAATAATGTGAAGAAGGAATTCCCTAACAATGAGAGAAAGGATAAAGGAATACTAGAGATAGTACACTCGGATCTATTTGGACCTATGTCCTCTAGTTCATTAAGAGGGTATGTGTACTAGGATTCCTTTATAAATGATTTCTCATGAAGACTTGGATATATTTCTTGAAAGGAAAAAGTGAAGTTTTCAGTAAGTTCAATGAATATAAAGCCTTGGTTGAGAATCAAATAGATAGGAAGATCAAGAATATACGGTCAGATAATGGCGGAGAGTTCACTTTAGAATAATTCAAGGAAATTTGCAAAGAGTCTAGGATTAAGAGAGATTTGATAACTCCATACAATCCTCAACAGAATTGGGTTGCAGAACTAAAGAACCGAACCATCATGGAGGTAGCAAAAGCTATGTTGCATGATCAGGATCTTCCTATGCACCTTTGGGCAGAGGTAACAAGAACAACTGTGTATGTACATAACCATACTCCTCATTAAGTACTTGACAATAAGAATCCTGAAGAGGATTTCTCAGGAGAGAAACCAAAAGTCATCCATCTAAGAATATTTGGCTTTCTGGTGTACATAGATATCCCAAAGGATAATAGGACCAATCTCGATCCCTATGGGAGGAAGGGTATATTTGTAGGGCAGAGTGATACATAAAAGTCCTACCAAATATACTTCTTAGGATTCAAGAAGATCGACATCAATAGATATGTAACCTTTGATTAATACTTGAGATACTTCAGATCCAAGAGGACAACCATCCAGGAGGTTGAGGAGCCTGAAGAGACGAGAGTTCGAGATATGGAAATTAGAGAAGAAATTCCATAGGACCATGAAGATCGGGACATGATATAACCACAAGATACAATAGATACATTCCTTGAGAAGTACTCCCACAAGAGGAAACCATCATGGGAACAAGAGCTACTACGAGAAGCTAAAAGGTATGGTGCTCCAGACAGAATACATAGAGAGAGAAAGAGGGAAAATCCATACAATATCTATGTTTCCCTATTGTGTGAAATCATTGATAGAAAACCTTTCACCTATGAAGTGGTTACATAAAATAAATAATGGAAGGATGTGATGATTGAGGAATATCGGTCAATCATGAAGAATTATGTCTAGGAGATTGTTCTGTTACCAAAGAAGAAGTATGTCATGACTTTGAAGTGGATCTACAAGATTAAGCATGTTGCAGATGGGAACATTGAGAGATATAAGGCGAGATTCGTAGCATGAAAGAAAGCATAAACTACAAAGAGACATTTGCACCCGTGGCAAGGTACACTTCCTTTAGGACCATACTTCTTTGGTAGTAGTTATGAAATTGAAAATACACCATATGGATGTCAAGGCAACTTTCTTGAATGGTGTATTTGAGGAGGAAGTGTATGTGGAACAACCACCAGGATTTGAGAAACATGATAGGAAGACACATATGTGAAAATTGAAGAAGGCCTTTTATGGTTTGAAACAAGCACCGAGGACATGGTACAACATGATGGATAACTTCCTGATGAGCTTGGTATTTACCAAGAATAAAGTGGATTCCAACCTCTACTTCTATGTGGAAGATAGAAGACCAGTGATAATCTTTCTATATGTCAATGTTTTGTTTCTAATAGGAGAAGAGGAACTCATTACAGATGCAAAGAGGAGACTTGCTACAGAGTTTGAGATGAAATACCTAGGTATGATGCACTACTTCTTAGGCATGGAGGTGTGGCATAGTGTATATGGGATCTTCCTTGGTCAAGGAAAATATGCAATGGAGATTCTAAAGAGATTTAGAATGATGGAATGCAAGGAAATGGCCACACCTATAACATTTAACTTGAAGCTTTTGAGTGATGCTTCATCCGAGAAGGTCGATTCCACAATGTCTCGTCAAATGATTCACTCATTGATGTATCTGACGAATACACGATCCAGAATATGATATGTGATGAACACCCTGAGCTAGTTCCTGATGGATCTAAGACATGTTCACCTGATAGCTACAAAGCATATACTGAGGTACCTAAAAGGTACAGTGGATTGTGGGATCAAATATGATGCAAATAAAAAGATTAACCTACATGGTTATGTTGATTAAGATTGGGCAGGTAGCACCACTGACAAGAATATCGCCTCAGGTTGCTGCTTCAGCTTGGGATCTAGCATGATCTCCTGGCTCAGTAGGAATACATCATATGTGGCGCTAAGTACAACCGATGAAGAGTATGTTTCCGCTTTCTCAGCTAATTGTGAGGCAATGTGGCTTCAAAATTTATTGTGGCACTGAGTACAGCCGATGAAGAGTATGTTTCCACTTTCTCAGCTAATTGTGAGGCAGTGTGGCTTCAAAATATACTGTCTGACTTGTTTTATCTTCAGTTGGATGTGAGTTGTATCTTACGTGACAACTAGAGTTGCGTGAAGCTGTCAAAAAATATCGTCTTCCATGACAAGTCGAAGAAAATCGAGATCAAGTCCCACTATATCAGGGATATGGTGTAGAGAGGAGCAGTGAAGTTCCAGTACGTGGAAACAAAGGAGCATATGGATGATGTGTTGGCCAAGCATCTTGTGAGAGTGAAGTTCAAGTACTTCAGAGAAAGACTTGGTGTGATCTAGATCGAGATACCTCAAAAGAGGGAGTGATGTGTTCTAGAATATCTAGAGAGACATGTTGTCTGAGCATAAATTCATGGTAAAGTTCGTAGGTTGCTCAAACGTAATCAGTCTATAGGTTGTCCTAGATGTAATTAGTCCCGATGAAGCTCGCAAGTTAACCTTGGATGTAATAAGTTTTGATATGTTACAGAAGTATAATATCTCACATGGGAAATGAGACAGGTTGTCCGAGTGGGAAAATACTGGTGCAACATGATTCTTAGACGTAATCAGTCCTGTAGGTTGTCCTCGGATGTAATCAGTCCCGGTGTTGTGAGGGATATCTATGTTATGACTTGGGGTCCTATGGTCACCAACATACTAGGTTTTGGATTGCAGACATAAAATATTGCAGAAACATATATAAGAGAAAAGAACTGAAAGGGATGTGTACCTCCAATGCTCCTCAAGCTCCAGATCGTCTGTACCTGCAAAAGAGATTGAGATTTCTCCACAATAATTCTGATTGTTATATAAAGAAATATGAAAAGATTATAATTGCATATAAGAAAAAATACCAATACATTTCATAATTCATAAAAATAAGAAAATATAAAAAGACAAACTGGGAGACAATCAATCTTTATTACTAAGTTGCAGGGAACATTACAACCCTGTTTGAGACAAGCCTCTCTGCTAACCAAGAAATTGAGTTCTCTTGCTCCTCTCTCCAATGGATTCCTCCAACATAACCTTGCTCTCGAATAATCATGTTTTATTTTTAAATTTTGTCTTAAGGGACTCATAGGTGCATATGTAGGTGTTGTAATCACTCAGATTGCAAGGTTACCAATAATACACATAAATAATCATATAATCATAACATATACAATAGACAAGAATAATGGATAGAATAACAACTTATATTACTCAATACACATGTGGGTTCATGCATAAAACCGAACCAAGTTTTTATCTGGCTCAAAAACCTATTTATACACTGTACAAAACAATTATGGTAACTACTTGTTGGTTAGCCCAAATGACATGACCAATGAGGCCGACCTAGTATACAACTAGTCGGCTAAGCTGACTACCTCCTCCAACATCTCCCCCAGGAACAAAATCTTTATTTGTCCCAAAGAAATAGGGGAGGTAACAAAAAATGACTGTCTCAAGTAGTTCCTACAATTTATTTGTTTATGGACTATGTTGTCTGATTGATGGCCGTTTTTGTACGCAAATATCCATGATGGCTTATGTTGTAAATGCTATCTAGTGCTGAAATTCTAACCAATTTCAGAGTGCTTTCTGGATATCCATGGTCAAGGTTGTGATGCTTGACAAGTTCAACATCTTCTTCTGAATCGACAAGTCCACAATATTAGTCATGTTGGGGCCCAAAAATTGCACTTTCTCCTCTATAGTGTCAAGTAATCTCTTTATGTATGGGTGAATCTCGTCGAGGCTGTCCAAGCTAGGATTGGCTTGAGTTGACCATTGGTGTGCTTGTTTCTCAAGTTTGTCCAGCTTTGTTGTTTCTAACATAATTTGGTCTTGAATTGTTTTGTTCATTGCTTCTATGTCACCTCGCTAGCTCTGTAGTGATTTAATATGCTCCCGTGTATTCCTTAGATGCTGAAATACTTGTCTATAGTAGGTGACCCAACTTCTTAGGACTTCCTTTATGACATTAGATTCCTCAAAATGTTCTTTCAACAGTTTGTGAACTTATGAGAACAATGCAAACTGATTTCTTAACAATACAGAGGTTTGTTCCATATGCTCTTCCTTCTTTTCCAGTAGCTGTGTTTGTAGACTAGACATGACACTTTCAAATAGTTGGTATGCCTGTTCCAACGGTCTGTTGGTGTTGGCTCCTTTGGGTACTGTAATGATTGTTTGTGTTAGATCTCTTCATTTTGTTAGAAATTTGACTTGTTCTGTTTTAAGTTTGTCAATTTGTGCCTGTCGTCTTTCTTTCATTACTCTATATTCTTTATTGAGGGTCTCCAACAGTTGGTCTAGTTCTTCGTCCTTGATTTTATGTGTATCCAATGTTGTGGTCGACCCTAGTTGGGATAGGTGGATGGCTAATGTTATCTGTTGTTGTACCTTCTCTTTTTTCTTTTTCTCTTTTCTCTCTTTTCTTTTTCACCGAGATTGTTCTTTTTTTTGTGCATCATCTACCCCTGTCGGAAATAGTTTTGTCTATTGTTAGGTTGTATTTCATGGTAAATCGGGGCTTACCAACTGTGTTTCAGAAAGGGGATCAGTGGATGGTTGTGTAATTTCCATTGGTGTGGAAGGTGGAACTGAGGTTGAAGGTGGTGTAGGTGAGGGTAGGCGCTCTGAAGTCGATGGGGGGTTCAGAATGACATATGTCGGCATAGGATCTTCGACTACTGGTGGTGAGTCATCAGGTTCATTAGGTTCTATAGAATTGAGGAGGTCGACCATTTCTTGATATATTTCTAGTACTTCATCTTGCTCATTTGTAACAAGTTCATCTGATATGGTTCCTTCATCAACTTCATTGATAGTAAGTAAGGGATTTCTAGTGGATGGCATGAATGTTGAGATGTGTGCTGCGGCAACTTGAGATGTTTTGTCAAGGTTTCTTTGAAATGTGGATTTAATTTTTCTGACAATCTTTGGTTTTGGTGCAAAGTTTTGTGGTTGGTCAGGGTGCTGGGTGATTGCAAGAAGTTGTTGTGAAGGGCCTAACTTGACAACTAATTTTGTGGTATTTATTTGTTGAGCATTGGGGAAAAGGTTGGGAAGTTTGTCAATAAATTCTTGTAGGTCGACATCTTTATCGAATTTTTCTTTGAGTTTTTTAGATAATGTCTACATGTAAGGAATTGTTGGGGGAACAAAGGTCAGATTTGGTAATTCTTCTTGGACTATTTGGGTTGGGGATGGAGGAGGTGGAGTGGTATTTAAATCAACAGACTAAACTTTAGGAGGGGTGGCAACTCTTACCTTTTCTTCTTTTGAATTCTTTGATTCTTCGTTCATGAATCTTTTGAACTGTTCTTTGATGGATACCTTAATCTTAGCAACATCCTCCAGTATTTCAGCAACTTTGGCATGTAACTCATCCTCATCATCATATTCCTCTTAGAGGTCTACGTTTTCCTTTGACTGGAGCACTTTTTTTTCCCCAAGATTTAGATATTTCTAGAGCTAATTGTCGGATGTTCTATTTTGTCATAGCATACTCTGGTTTGTCGTACTGAGTATCCTCATCTGTTTGATCATCCTCCTCCTCCTGTTGTTGTGTTGGTGTCAGTGGTATTGTAACTATTTGAAGAGTGTTTACCTCTTCTGCTGGGGTGTCCTCCGGGGTAAAGGTGCTGATATGAATATGTACTTCATAATATTCCTATTTCTCTTGGTTGATTAGGGGATCGACAATTGACTGATCAGTTTTATTTGCAAGCATCGATATGGATATCTTGGTGTTGTATAGTGATTAGTCAATGTTATTCTAGATTATCTAGTTGCATTTGTCGGTCCTTCTTAGCCTCTTCTCTTTTTCTATCTTCTGTAAATCCGGATTGCTTTTGTGAGCCACTGTCTGATCTATTTCTTTCTTGGCCCAACTTTTCATTGTTGGTGGCGGCGTCTTCACAATCAACTAGAATTCCTCTACTCTACCCCAACACATGACCATATACCCCCCCATAGCCTACCCAACGCTTTACTAAGCCCGAGTGGATTTGTCTATTTTCTCAGAAAGTATTCCCACTCCCTTTCTGCAACAATTTTTTCCCACGCTTTTTGCTTTTCCACCCAGTTAGTGTTATATGGAAGTTCAATTAATGATGGACGAGGCCCGACAATGTGTCCTGCTCCCCTTTTGATCATGAATTTAAAAAAAAGAGTCTGTAGCGAATGGAGAAACTGTTCGGTAAATTCATTATAGAACCTCTCCTCGATGCTTTCGACAGAGACTCTTTCTTCCACAACACGTTCTTCACAAAACTCATCTGCGATTCTTTTGAACCACTTCGATAGATTTGTTTACCCACCTCTCGTCAGTATTTGGAGTAACTCTTTGTATTTAGTTTCTACCAGCTTTTTCATCCGGTAACTTCTTGAGAGACTGTGGTACGGATTCTACAAAATTCTCATGTGTCTCAGAGAATAAATTCTCTTTAGCTTGCACAATAGTCAGTCTGTTTCTCCTAGTGTAATTCTGCAAATAGTTCACGATTTTAAACTCTCACAAGTTCTTAATGTCTCGCTCTGAGATCATCTGCTCATGGTCATTTCATCTGTATATGTACTACCGACAACAAAACCAATGTTGTGATCACTCAGATTGCAATATTACCGGTAATACACATAAATAATCATATAATCATAAAGGATACAAGAGACAAGAATAATGGATAGAATAACAACTTATATTACTCCAAACACATGTGGGCTCATACATAAAACCAAACTGATTTCTTATTTGGATAAATGGCCTATTTATACATTTACAAAATAGTTATGGTAACTACTTGTCGGTTTACCCAACCAAAACGACTGATGAGGCCGATCTAATCTACAATTAGTTGTCTAACGAGTATAGTCGTCTAATCCAAATAACTCCTCCAACAATAGGAAACTCGCGAATGAGTCATGACTTATATAAAGAAAAATCATGATTACAACATTGCATAGTTGACCCGCGGGTTGTATATGAGCATACCCACAGTTGACACACAACTTTTCACAATAAGAAGTCATGAGTTCAAGACAAACTTCCTTGTAAACAAAGGAAAAGCTGAAGGGAAGAGTATGTGTTAAGGCTTCACTTCATCTATAGTTTTTAGGCTACTTCAATCCATACTGTCCTTTTGTGTATTGACTCATTCAATGTCAGTACTCGGACAACGAAGTGCCATTTCATAGTATAACAGATGCCCCATAATGTGTTAGGTCAGAGGGAAGTGATGGCCGAAATACATTACAAATATTTTACCATGAAGATACTTAGTATCAAGGTCATAGAGAAGTACTTGAAACAGAAAATAAAAATCATTACTGAGGATGCCATGTTCAATAATGTGGAACATTAGCTCCTTTATAAGATTCATTTACATCATATAGTATGAGAAACATGGCCACATATGTTTTACAATGGTGGATCAAAGCCACAATAGTACAATGATGGATCTGCAATAGTCGAAAATAGTGTTACGGAGAATAGCACAATCTTGTGTAACTTAGGTCATATAGGATGTAACCCAAGGTCTTCATCCAAATCCATAGAAACCAATACAAATACTACCATGTGAATCTAGGAGTTGAAGTCAAACATGGAAGTATACCATCAAAGTGTCAGCTAAAAAGTTGTACAAACCACCAATGTAGAGGAGTCCACCAATATGGGAATTGGATCCTAAGGTACTATCTTTGAAACTCAAGGTATTCTTCTACATGTGGTACTAATAGGAAGTTGTTATGCAAAGAGGAAGACATTGAATCCTTCAACAAGTCACATGAGTAACTAATGACCTGGATAAGGGAAGGTGTACACAATATGGTCTCAGAGATGAAAAAGGTAGGAAACATGGTAAAACAGGCAGGAGTAAGGATCCTTGAACAGTGAGAACAACACTGAGATGACCCAAGGTAGTTTACACTTTCAACTAGAACAACTAGAATTATCTTCCCATGTATTCAGGTCAAGTGGAGGAGGCAAGGACAAATTGCCCATGTATTTAGGACAAGTGGAGGAGTAATGATTCAAAGTGGTAGTTGAACTCAAAATTGAAAAACTGAGAAATGAGTAGCGAGAGGTTAAAACTAGTGCTTTGTTCAAGGATGACATGCTTCCAACAAACTTATAACCCAAAGAGTGAATTTCTTCTTTTCCTTTCTTGTTAAGTTTTAACGAGTCCAAGAAAGTCAATTTGAGTCTTTGTTCATTTTTAAGAAGATTGAAGAA
Organism: Pseudotsuga menziesii; assembly: GCA_001517045.1. NCBI lineage: Eukaryota > Viridiplantae > Streptophyta > Pinopsida > Pinales > Pinaceae > Pseudotsuga > Pseudotsuga menziesii. Next base: position 866,372 of record LPNX010790061.1, on the reverse strand, counting down.
AATAGAGAACAATGCTTGATATGTCGCTTATTTGCAGATTTTATGAGCCCGAATTAGTGAATGCTCATTGGTGCTTTCATAGTTTTGAGAGAAATAAAACTCCAAAGAAGACTCTAGGGGGGTGCTTTTTTGAAATTTAGTCTTTATAGCCTGAAAAAGTGTAGAACAATTTAAAGGAGATCTCTCTTAGATTCTGAATAACTAAGGTATACCTTTTTTGTACTTCTTTAAAAAGGTCCGAAAAAGGGGTAAAATATCACCCGACTGATGTTCCTTCAAAATCAAACATGTAACCTTAGTTTAACGAGTGTGAATGAAGGCAATATCACTCGAAAAATTTCATTTATTTACAGGAATGGTACTGACAACAATAAACTCGATGCTTTGTACTAGGGTTTAATGAGCATGGAAATGGAATAAAGAACTCTCATAATCTTTTTCATGTTTAAACTAGAGAATGAAAAAGAGAAAACTAAGCTCAACAAGTTCCTTTTTTGTAAGTTTATTCCTCCAGGCTTGGAAAATAGATAAACGTATACCTAAAGACACTCTTCTAGATTTCGAAGAAAATAGAGTATTCCATTTTCCTAAGTAATCCACATGGCCAGAAAAAAGGGGTAAAATTATACCTATGTGGATGTTCCTTCACATCCTTTATTGAGTTTGAAGGTACAAGCGAACTTGCCAATCTAGTCATGTTTAGGGAGTCAAACCAGAGCTTAAAGGTAACTCCATATATTTCCTGTAAAGTTTTAACAAGCCCAGTGTTATCTCCTAAATAAATTAGTTTTCAATAGGTCAAACTCAGACAATTTAATTTAGCATAGTGATGCAGATTTCAGGGCACATTATGAAATATTTATGTGTGATTAACAAAATTAGAGTTCCTTGTATTCTGTTTTTTCACAAAAATCAAAAGTTTAGCTTTCGGTGGCTTAGGAAAACTTTTCAATAGTTCATTAGCCACCGAAAAACCTCGCTTTCGGTAGCTAAAAGCTTGGACTCAGGACTACGTTAACCACCGAAATCCTGTTGAATCTGTTTTTTAATAAAATTTTGAAAAGGCAGCTTCCTGTGGCTTAGGAGAACGTACCAACGGTTCATTAGCCACCGAAAAGCCCAGCTTTTGTAAGCTTACAAATTAGATGCAAGATTTACTCAATCGCCGAAAGTTCCAAAATAGGAAAACAGTTGGCATATCCATCAAAATCAAACATCGTCAGCATGAGGAATGTCATGATCAAGCACTTAACCGCTGAAAAGACTGGGGATTGCAGACAATCATGAGTTGGTGAATAATAGGTCGCTATTAAACTGAAGTGACTGATAGAGACAAAAACCCTAGATACTCTCCACATGTCCCATGACTGCAGTCGAACCACCATGAAACATCAAGTTCCAGTCAAAATGATTGCTGTACTGGCCATCTCGTGGTTCTCACCAGAGTTTATCGTCATCTTGCTCAAGTATCAATTGACTGATCAGTCCCTCAAAATAAACACCCTATCCTCACTCCACTCCAGATTTCCCTGCATGCATCCTCACTGCTCCAGGCCATCCCTGAAACCAGCACAATGATCTCCTTCCCTGAATTTGAAGTTTGATTTTTGCAGGTACTAGAAGCGTAGTCTAGACACGAAGAAAGGAGGAAGACCTGCCCTCAGATAGGAATTGGGTGACATTGGCTATCTTGAGTCACATCCAGAAGTATGCCAATTCTTTAAAGATGCAAACTGTTATAGGTTATGTGAGAAAATTCAGGGATCCCATCAGCAAGCGGCAGAATCCTTTGCTCTCTCTTTCGATGGATCTAAGGCATTGATAGGCAAAGAAGATTTCTAGGTTGATGAAGCCCTAATAGCAGAAGTACCAGAACTCCCAAGGATTGGGGAGAAATGGTTTAAAACCACCATCACGAAGGATGTAGAATTCAGGTCTTACTTGAATCCTAAACACAAGAATGTAATATGGAAGAAAAGCATCCCTTCCACCTGGCTTGAGGAGAAGTGGCAGCAGTTGTTGAAAGCAATCCTGGTTTATATAACCTGTAAAGGCAGGTATAACAGGGTGATGCTATACCACTTTAAATTGATGAACCATTTCACTGGTAGGAGCCCACTAAACCTGGCCTTCTACCTACATAAGAGCCTGACAAAGATGGCCCACCAGGTCAAAGCTTAGCCCACTAAAATTGCAGGCAGGATATCTCATCATGGCATGATAAAGCTTATTGTCCAAGAACAGCTGCAAAGAAGAAACATAGCATGGACATACTTCTTATTTTGGAATGAGTTTGAAACAGGCTTGCAGCCCGAAGACAAAGGGAAGTCCCCTTCAAATAAGTCCACCACTCCTAGGAGTGGCAAGAGGAAGAGGAGGGCCATCTCACCAATGATAGTGGATCAGCCCTCTCCAACTTCTAAAACCAACAAAGCCAAAAGAAATTTGGATTTCAGTGGAAAGGAGGAGGAGGCTCCAGCACAAGGTGAAAATATACTTAACCTACCTTACTCAGACTCAGAAGAAGAAGAGGACCAGGAAGTTGACCTAACAAAGTAGGTTTCAACAGAACATGAGGAGTTCCCCTCACCTACACCAATGGAGGGTCAAGATGAACCAATGGTAGAAGCTTCCTCTAGCAAACCTAGGACCCAGAGAATCAACCAGCTATTAGGGAAAATATATGAACCAGAGGTCCTAGATAGAGAAATAAAAAGAACCAATGCAATTTTAACCAAAAGAAATACTCAATTACATAATTCTCTCATAGAAATGAGAGGGATGTATGTCCTACTGAAAAGAAGAAATATGAGATTAATGAAGGATAACTCCAGGCTCTATAGGATGATCAAAATGTTGAGGTTGCAGAAGAAGGATCCAAACCCTAAAACACACCTTGCGTTGGAAACCCTAGCAAAGGCAACAATAAGCCTTTAGGACCCAAAGGTAGCCCATGATGTTGTTGATATTCCAAATCTTATGCAGGTTGAAGAAGTACCAGAAGGTCAGGAGTAAAGTTGTAAAAGGTTGATTAAAGACTAATTAAATTTTTCAGAAAACAGAGATTTTGGTGGCTTAGGTGAACGCATTAGTTGTTCATTAGCCACCGAAAGCAGAGCTTTTGGTAGCTTACAGACCCATAATTTTGTTAGCTTAACCATCGAAAGCACAAAAGGGTGCAGAAAGACATGATTCCACACAAAACCAAGTTTGATCGGTCCAGACACCTCAGGGATGAGTTATGAAGTTGAAGATTAGTTAATTCCACCAGTAGGTGGGTTCTGTTCCAGTTTTTGAAGGTGCCAGCGAGGTGAAAAGGGTCACAAACCCTATCTACTTTTGACAAACCATGACTTATTTGTCAGAAAATAGGGCCTAGCTTTACTTTAGTGATCATTGCAGTTATTAAAGAGTTCAAGGAGTGAACATGAATTAGAGTTAGATAGACTAGCACTTAAGTTAGGGTTTTTGACCTAATTTTTGCAAAAACAGTTATGTTATCTATTTTTAGTAAATCACATCCAACTTTTCAGGATCTGAAATAAATTTTGTAAAGGCTATAAAGACTAAGACTTATGTTGAAGCAAATGTTCGACTTTAGAGACTTTTAGACCCTTATTGTTATCAAGCTTCTCATGTTATTCATCATTTAATATAAGCTCTTTTTCCATTATATGTTCAGGTTCCATCTCTTTTTTGTTCTATACTTGTGCTTGGATGTTTGATTTAGGTTTATTCTTTTTGTCTAATACCAGATAGTTGTCATCCTATCTATGTGTTGATGAATTGATTTACAAGTATTTTTCCTTGTTATGATTAGCCATTCATATGTGATTGTTTTATATATGAATCTTCCAACATAGTAAGTTCTTCATTTATTCACTTTATTATCAACCCTCTGAACATTGGTGGTTAGAAGCCTTATCTTTTGATTGAGTTTTATGCATGTCTTGAGTGTGTGAGGTCCTTTAGGTCATCTGACTTGATCCATTTAGAAAACCATTAAAAACATTTAAGTTACCATGAATCCTCGAGCTGCAACCTAGAGGAGTTTCCTGGAGAGCTAACAAATTGGCGCTGTTGCCGGGGAGAGGAGATTGAAGCTTAGCTTCCCCGAGAGATGACATAGATCCTACTTTGATGATAGACAAAGTTTGGACACTATTCTGGTTGTAATCATCTATCTGGAGACTCCATTGGAATAAGGTGGCTTCAAGAAGGCCAAGTACCAGAGCAAACCCTCAAGGGCCACCAGTAACACCTATTTCATATCTAGAAGAGATTATAAGAAGAGCTAGGGCTTCGCCATGGTAGACCTCCAGAGCTGCAAGGGGAGATACATCAGGTATTTCAAGAGATATTTCTGCTGTTATATCAAATAGATCTCCATTTCAATATTCTTCTGCTGAAACATCTAATTCTCAGGAATTTGTAAATACATCAGATAATTTTAGGGTTGAGGAATCTTCAAGCACTGTTGCTTGTCTAGATCCAATCCCTGGCGACTTCACTGAGATAAATCTACCACTACCCACACCAGCAGTATCTCCTTCTACCCTTTCCATACCCACATCCAACATGAATGTCCCTCTGACCAAAATGGAAAGGATCCTTGTTGCCAGATATGCCCCTGTAAATCTGCCTAACCCCCTCGCTGCTATGCCTACTGGAGATTATCTAAAGTACATGCCTAAGTTTACTGGGGAGGGAGATTTCACAACTGAAGAACACTTAGAGGCATTTTACAGTTATGCCAAGAATATAAACATTGAATAAGAGGATGTGTGGACTAGGGTTTTTGTGCAAAGTCTAGATGGTTAGGCTAGGAAATGGTTCAAAGAGTTTCCTTCTGGATTAATAGCAGGCATTGAAGCCCTAGATGACATATTTTTCAAGCATTGGGGAGAAAGAAGAGACCACCTCTACTATATCACTGAATTTAGCAATCTGAAGAGAGAAAATAGTGAGTCTATTTCCAACTTCACCAAAATATTTAACAAGATGTTCAACAAGATCCCTGCTGAGATCAAGCCTACTGATACTTCAACTAAAATCACCTATGCCAATGTTTTTGATTCTGAGTTCTGTCTTCTTATCAGAGAAAGAAGATATGCTTCTCTATCACGCATGCAAGATGCTTCTCTTGAAGTTGAGTCCAATATCGTTGCATCTCAGAAGGTTAAGGGAAAAATGGACAGAAAGAAGCAACCCTCAGATCCTCTAGGGCTTATTCATTAGAAAATAAAAAAGAGAAAATGGCCAAGATATTGGACAGTTTAACAGCTGAGATGTCTAGACTGAAAGATCGAGGGAAAATACTTGTGATAGGTAAAGGGCGAAATGATTTTATTCCCAGAAACCCTAATTGTGTCCCTTATAGAAGAAATAATCCACCATCTTAGATCCTTCAAAGAGATAAGAATCAAAATGAGGATCAAAGAATCAGAGCCCCTTTCCAGAATGCTATGCTGGAAGAAGAACAAGAGTTTGCTCAGGAAGAAGGAGAGGCATAAGACAATATCAACTGTATGGAAGATGAAGTAGATATCTCTTTCCTGACACAAGCAGACTATGAGGAAGCCCTCATGAATGAACAGATCATGGAAGAATCCTTATATCAGGCAGATGATTAAGAAGGTTATAATTTGAGATCCAGAATTGTTGCTCTTGTGAAGAAGAGTATTGCTCCTCCTGCTAAAAAGGTTGCTGTTTCTGCAAAGAAGATGGCTGCCCCTCCAAAATAGTAGCAAAGGCCATTACAACCATCAGCCCATGATCCTATTCAGCTTAAATCCCCACCACAAGAGGTAAGAACTTTTGACAAAGTATCATATTCTTTCAATCTTAATTCAGAAGTTAAAAATCCCTTTTCCTTTGATAGAACTTATGAAGAATGATGCCTTCAAGTCATCCATACTGAAATCTCTTCAGCCTAGGGCACCCATGGATGATGACTTTGTGAACTTGCAAGATGATAAGCCCACAGTAAGCCTAGGTCTTATGATTAAAGAGTTGGATGAGTCTTTCCCACCTTCCTACATATCTTTGAACATCCATGACAAGATCCTTCACAACTGTTTGCTTGAATCAGGAGCATCCCATAACCTAATGCCAAAAGCATTGATGGATGAGCTTGGTCTCATCATTACAAAACCCTACCATGATCTGTTTTCTTTCGACTCTAGGAAGGTCAAATGCCTAGGCCTCATCAAAGACCTTGTCATAAACATTTCCCAATTGCCTTCAAAAAGCATAGTGATGGACATAGTAGTGGCCGACATGCCACCTAAGTTTGGTATCCTTTTGTCTTGCTCATGGAGTAAAAGGCTAGGTGGTACCCTTTAGATGGAATTTACATATGCTACAATCCCAATGTTTGGAGGAGAAACCAAGAGACTCTACAGAGAGAACCAATTCACCTACACCATCAGTAATGCCAAGAACTCTATAAATCATCCCATCTATGCAGTGGGCATAGAATTTGGAGCATGTATCCTGTAGATAGATGATTCCCAGCCAACATCCATGCAGCTTACAAGGGCTACCTATCAGCCACCTGAGGAAGTAACCACCTCGGTCTGGAGCATGTTTTTTGATGGGGCTAGTACTCAAGCCTCAGTCGGTGCAGGTGTAGTTTTGATTTCTCCATCAAAAGAGACTATCCATTTGTCTTATAAACTTGATTTCAAAAATACTAACAATATAGCAGAATATGAAGCATTGCTATTGCGAGTGAAAACTGCCAAGGAAATGGGAATCATGTGCCTGAAGATCTTTGGAGATGCAGACCTTATCATACAGCAGGTGAATAACACTTTTCAAGTGAAGAATGTCAGACTGATGGCTTACAGAGATGAGGTATGAAAACTTAGGGACTCTTTCATGTTTTTTGACCTCTCATACATACCTAGAGCTATGAAGCATCTAGCTAATTCCCTTGCTGTCTTTGCAAGTTTGTTCATTCCCCCTTTGCCTCCTAAACTGAGCTATGATATCCAAGTTAAGTACAGGCCATCCCTACCTGAAAATGTGAAATTTTGGAAGGTCTTTGAGAATGATGATGAACTTAGTAAATTTCTCCAGGTAGTAGATGAATTTTCTGATATGCATATTGATCGAGAAAACCTAAATATGGAAGAATCCCAAAGGCTCAAGTTAAAAGATAAAGTAGGAAAGAAGAACATTGTTCAGTTGCCTAGTAATTATATGCCTCGAGGTATGGTACCCCTGGAAGAGCTATTTGATCATAATGATGTCCCCTTTAAACCTTCCAAAAAGGAGAAAGATCCCGCTGTCCAAGAGAAAAACATAGGTAGCCAAAGTCATCCAAAATCCATAAAGCTGTCCACTGAGTTGACTGCTGATTAGAGGTCAAAATTTTGTAGTCTGATGAAAGAGTTTGCTGATATCTTTTCCTGTACTAGTACAAAATGAGGAATTAGCTACTAGGTGACTAAAAATTCTAGTCACCACACGTTTTTCAAGTGATTTACTACTAAATATGAGCAATTTTGATTGACCCAACTATAAACGACAAAATTAATGACGAATTTAGTCACCAGTTAACAAATATGACTAGATAATAAGTGACAAAGTTAAAAATGACTAACATAAACGACTAATTTAGTCACTACATTAAAAATGACTAGCTAGAAGAATATGAATTAGTCATTTATGTGAGTCATTTTTAATTGTGTCATGGAAAATTGCAAATTTGACAATGAAGTGAAAATTTTGTAAATTGTCTACCTTTTATTAGTAATATTGGTGCCATGCACCTCGATCTTCAAAGATCCAACAAAGCAATTGCACGAATTTTCTCTTGAACATCTTTATCTCTGTTGCACCATTGAAGCAAACCCGGTTAAGCGCGTTCCAAAGGAAAATTAGGTTCCTACGTCAATTACAAATTAGGTACTAGAACCATTACCATATCGATGCCTAGTTAGAAGAATCATAGCCCTACATCCCCTCGAGAACCAGCCATTTGAATGCGCCTCCTCCACGTAGACTTACCAAATGCATCCAATGTTTTGCCAAAAAAATACGTCAACTTCGGATCTGTGGGCTGAAGGTATCGTTTGACCCCTGCTCCCTTGTTTTTGCACTCGATATCCTATTTTTGCAGACGATAAGCCGATTCAGGATCTCGCAGTGACCAGTCAGAGCACTTCAAAGGTATGGTCCTTGCCGCTTTGATCATGTTCATCACTCCAATCAATAACTAGCTGTTATGACTTTTTACTGGTCTCATTAGGGGAATTTTGAGGTCTAAAATGGGCCTCAGAACAAAAAAGTACTACCAAAAGCAACTTTAAAAGAACCAATTACATTCTAGAGAATGACATTATCACTTATAGTTGAGGTGGCATTGCTCAAGTTAAAGGTACTTACTTGTCAAATTCTAAATAGAGGATGCAAACCCATAGTTAACCATACTCATTATGGAAAACATAGTCATACATTACTTTTGAATATAATATATATATGCTTTGTACTTTTAAGTACTTATAAAATAAAATACTTTCATATACCATAAATATTTTAATATAAAATATATTATTAAAACAAAAATTCAAACATCAAGTCGAACTCAAACTTCCATTTATACGTACATACTTCATATGTTGAATGTGTTGTATTAAATATAAAAGTCAAATTCATACTTATATAATGAATGTGAGTATATATATTTTGTTTATTTATAAGTTAGTTATTATATTAAACTTTTTCATACTATATTATATTAAATTTATTATAGCACTATAGATTATAGTATTGTTATAAAGAACTAAATTCTTTTAGATATATAATTTTGATAAATAAATATTTGTACATGTTTAAATTTAAAAATATAGATTTAATTTTTAGTTAAATTAAATTAAATAATATTAATCATACTAAATTTTATTTAATATTTTAATTTATAATTGTTTAAAATTTATTTAATAAATTAAAAATCTATATATATTCTGATATTATGAGAATTTTTTCAACCAACCCATCGAGCTTCGTCGATTTGCCACCTGGATATCAAACACATGACCCAGGGCCATGCTTAATGTTGGACATGGTTTCCAACGAGAGTACGACTCCCATTGCGGTCGTACAGGAATTTTCTGGGGTGCAACACTGTTTTACTAACACCTCCC
>LPNX010790061.1:832010-856926 GCA_001517045.1 Pseudotsuga menziesii | reverse complement strand
TTATTCATATAAATGTAACTAAATTTAACTCAAGTTTATATTTAAAAAATAAAGTATTTTACTTTATTTTATTTATTAGTATATTTATGTACTAAAAGTACTTCTCTTTCTAGTCATATCAAAGATATTTTATTATTATTTTATTTCTAGACATCTTTTCAATTTAACTCAACCATAGTTACATGGATTGTAGTGTAAAATGTGAGTTGTAAATAAACCTTCCTCACAAAATGCCTAATTCATAATATTTTATTCTGTCTCTTATGAGTCCCATTTTAGACCTCAAAATTCCCCTAATGCAATGTTGTCGGAGTTACTGCTTCCATTTTACATTCGCAATTATCACCATCTCCAGCCTATGTGCTCGTAACCATATGCATTTTGAGCTTTCATCCTGGGAAAAGCATGAGCACCCTCCTGCAATGCCACTATTCGCAAAGGTCATTGGTTTTTGTACATCGACATTCCTTACACGCTCCAAAGGAAAACTGAAGCAGACATTAGAAGAAGTGATTAAATTTTGCAAGGAGGTTTACTTGTTGCATATGTCATTGTAGAGCAGGGGTCGAACGATATCTTCATCCCATAGATCCGAAGTTGATGTGTTTTTTTGGCCGTCCATTGGATGCATTTGGTAAGTCTATGTGCATGAGGTGCATTTGAATGGCCAGTTCTCGAGGGGATGCAGGGCCCTCATCTGTGGCTGTCATTGGTCGCTGTCTCAGAGAGTATTGATCGGATTTTGGTACCGATTGGAGTTGATGATTTGGCCGAAAAGTGACGACGATGACCAGCTTCTGAGCCAAATCCCCGACTCCGTAGACTACTCCATTTATAAAACTAAACAACTTAAATGATAATTATTAAAAAATATAATATATAACCAATTAACATAATTTATATAATAAAATAATAAAAATAAAACAAAAAACCATATAAAAAACAAAAGAAATCTATATAATTTATATAATAAAATAATAAAAATAAAACAAAAACACAAAACAAATCTATATAATTTACATAATAAAATAAAAAAAATAAAAAAAATAATATATAAAAAAACAGAAAAAATCTATTTGCATTTGCAGCAAACCCAACACCTCTCCACTAGAGTTGGCTAATCTCTAGACCATTTGCACCTTTTCAGGCAAGTTTGGCCGGAATCCAACAATACGATTTGTTGTTGAAAATGAGATTTTCAGTGTTAAAATTGCAATTTTTATTGCAGAAATGGATTAAGGACCCTCAATTATCCTTAGGGCACCCAGATTAGGCAATTCTAATCACTGAAAACTATCCTTTGAACAATTTTTGCCAGATTTTGGCCTGAAAACTCGCCAGATTTTAGGTGCAAATGGTCTAGAGTTTAGCTTACTACCTCTTCATCCACCTCTGTTACTTTAGCTTTCATGCTGCCCTCGAGGAAAAGGAAGAAGGGAACCTCTCCACCCACATCTGTTACTTTAGTTTTCACGCTCCCCTCCAGGAAAAGGAAGAAGGGAATGAGAGATTTTAATGTTGCCATGCCTCTATTTGATTTGTTAGCTTGTTCCTTTTCTATACGCCTCTTCTCCTATTCTTTTTTTTGCTAGTGCCGCTTACTCGCCCTCCTTATGGTAGTGCGCAATCCTTACTATTTGTTCTAAAAAAATTATAATCAAATCAAATTTGTGGTTATTATTGGCAGGTGTTGGTTGGTTCTAATTTTGGCTTGCCCACTTTCAATTAGCCATCAGCAGCACACCTCATTTTCGAATAACCAAATCCATTGGATAGTGTGTTTCAGAGCAGGTATTGAAGTCCTTTGTGTGTGAGTGTTCATGCATGTGTTTGTTTGTTGTAATTTCACCTTTGGGGGTAATTGATCACTGCACAGTGTTGTTGTTGCTCATTGCAGTCCTTAAAGGATGTGGGGATAGCATGTTTGTTGTTCCTGTTCCCCCTGGTTTTTAGGATGCAAGGAAAGTGTTTGATAATATACCTGAATGGAATTTGGTTTTGTGGAGAAATATGATTGCAGGGTATGCTGTGAATGGGAAAGATGAAGAAGCTCAAGATGGGTTGGCAAGCGTAATGATTTTACTTTCTCGACGGTGCTTCTGAGTGCTTCTGATTTGTGCAAATATCACGACTTATGATCAGGGTAAGAAAGTTCATATTGTGACCTCCATCTACAATATCTACCCTCAAACACATGCGATTTGGCTTGCAAGCTCCTCCACATGGGATCTCTACAATGTAGGGTTAATATTTCTTATTCAACAACTTGGCTATTCTTCCCTTAAATCGAAGGCACTCTCCTTCAAACAATGGCAGCAAAAATTGGCATCTCAACAACCCGATAGACTCCTCCAACAAATTGACTTCCTCACATAGAAACAATACATCAGCCTGTCTGTGAACAATTTGTAGGTTCAATAGCCTCTCTCCCTGGCGTCGTGGCCATTGGTGCCAAATAGAATCTCCTGTGGTTACCCATCATTCATGTTTATTACTCTTGCCATGACTGTGCCATTTTTCTTGGACGTTTTCTTTCTCAATAATTCCAAGCTCCCCCACCATTGTCCTGCTCTCTATTTACCTCTCTTACACTCCTGCGCATCTAGTGATCAGTTTAGACATGTTCTTTTTGCCCAACTAATTGCTTCGAACTCTTCTTTTCCTTCTCATCGAACTGGGCCTGCCACATGTCCAATTCATGCTATCTATGTAAATTTTTCCCTTTTTATGAGTATTGCATCAAAGTCATCAACCACTGCAGCAAATCCAACACTATATGTACACAAGTAACCTTCAACCATCATAGGTAATCTCAATGCCATTAAGTCACCCCTACATGTCGAGGGGTAACAATGTTATAGAGAAATATTTGATTGGTGGATTTCCATGGAGGTTTGATTGTGTCATTCCTTGAATAGTTCTCTGACATTGTCCATTGCAGATTTGGCCTTGCCTGAAAGTCCCTCCCAGCACTCCCATACTTGGTTGGTGAGCTATGAAAGTAGAGTTGATTAGGAGATGTGAGTTGTCTTCACTACTAGTCTGATATCCTGAGCACTTGGTAGTGCCTTGATGACCTCAGTAAATGCTTCTTGTTAGGGAATTTTCTTCTTGACTGCAAGGCATGAGAATGATTCCACTTTACCCCAGCACTTGGGATGCCAAATTTTCAGCCATCAACTGCTGAAGAGTGAATGCTTGCTTAAGGGAAATGTCTCCTCCCTATAGAATTTGAACATATATATCTAGGCACTAACACAAGAGAGATATACTGTGAAAAATAGATCAATAATCAACAATTTATGTAACAAATGTGAATGCATAAATCATTACACAAAAGAGATAGAGCAAATAACAAGAGAGAATGTTGTATTGCATTAACCATCAATGAATGAAATAGAAAATATAAATAGGAAATACAATTTGAATTAGGTCTTTAGGAACCCTAATTCAACAACATAACATTCAAGCTACCAAAATTTCACTTGCCAACTCAAAACCAACACCAGTTTCTTGTTAGCCAAAAGTCCATGATTAGGGGTATCGGTTTTAGCACTTTCAGTGCTATTGGCCTCGAAAGATACCCAAGAGAAGCAGAAGGAAAGGAAAATATTGCTGGGTATGCAAGAAGATTATACGAGGAAGGGTGATTGAAGGACGCAATCGATCATCTATACCGGATGAAACGACTGAATAATGTTAAGGTATTGTCCGATTTGTATTGTTTCCTTTTGAAGGATTGTGTTAAGACGAAAGGTTTAGAAGAGGGGACGAGAATCCATAGACATATGTACGCAATTGGGTTTAAACCTTGCATTTACTTAGAAAACCATCTAATCAACATGTATGCAAAATGTGGAAATTTGGGTTGTGCACGCACGTTGTTTGACACAATGCCTTTGAGGAATTCCTTCTCTTGGAATAACATGATTGCAGGGTATGCCAAATGTGGGAAAGTAGATTATACATGCAACCTGTTTGACAAAATTCCCAACCGTGGCATTGTTTCTTGGAATGCGATGATTGCAGGTTACACGCGATATGGCCATGGGGAGAATGCCTTGAAGCTCTTCTATGAGATGAGATGGGAAGGCATGAGAGGGGATCGCTATAGCTTAGCAAGTATTCTCAGCACATGCGCTCGTATTCAGGTGACAAAAGAGGGTAGGAAGGTCCATGCCCACATTGTTAATATAGGGTTTGATTTGGATGAGATTGTAGAGAGTGCACTTGTTGATATGTATGGAAAGTGTGATAGAATAGAGGATGTGCGCCAAGTGTTTGATGAAATGCATGGAGAGAATGTAATGTCATGGAATACATTGGTTGCAGGATGTTCCAATTCTGGGGAGATGGAGTATGCTCAATATTTGTTCAAGGAAGTGCCCGAGCAAGACACTAGTTCCGGAATGCGATGATTGCGAGCTATGCAAAGCATGGGAATGGTGAGGAGGTTGTTAAACTCTTTTGCCGGATGTATAGGTTAAATATGAAGCTGGACCACTTCACCTTTGGCAGTATTCTTAGTGCATGTGCCAGGGTGGAGGCTCTGGAACAGGGTAAACAGGTTCATTCCCTTATTATTAAAACTGCTTATGAGTCTAATGTCTTTGTTGGTAGTGCCCTTGTTGACATGTATGCAAAATGTGGTAGTATAGATGATGCACGCCAATTCTTTGAGTTAATGCTTGAAAGGAATGTTGTCTCATGGATTGCCGTGATCTCTGGTCATGCTCAACATGGGAAGAGTGAAGAGGCCTTGAAAGTCTTTTACCAATTGCAGAAAGAAGGCATGAAGCTAGACCAGTTTACTTGTGTCAGCGTTGTCAGTGCTTGTGCCAACCTAGCTGATTTGAAATAGAATATGCAGTTCCATGCATACACCATTAGCGTAGGATTTGAGTCACACGTCTCTGTGGGTAATGCCCTCGTTAAGATGTATGCAAGATGTGGGAGCATAGAATATGCCAAGCGTGTATTTGACAAAATGGTTGTGCAGGATGTAATATCATGGACTACAATAATTACAGGATATGCAAAATTTGGGGATATAGATCATGCATGCCACCTATTTGACAGTATGTCTAAACGAAGTGTAATATCCTGGAATTCGATGATTGCAGCATATGTCCAGCATGGGTATGGTGAAGAGGCTTTAAAATTGTTTGGTCAAATGCATCAGGGAGGAATCAATATAGATTGGATCACCTTTGCTTGTGCTCTGGGTGCAAGCACGAGCTTGGCAGCTCTGAAACAGGGTAAGAATATTCAAAGCCACATCATCAAAGATGGATTTTGAGTCTTATGTTTTTGTGGGTAATGCCCTTATCACCATGCTTTCCAAATGTGGAAATATAGAAGATACATACCATCTATTCCACATCATGCCTAAGAGAGATTCGGTTTCATGGAATTATATTATCACTGGATATGGAAAAGAGGTCCTTTAGTTGTTCAAACAAATTCTACAGACATGTATTGATCTAGACCACATTACATTTATTATTGTTCTTTATGCGTACAACCATACAGGTTTAGTCATTGAGGGTCATGAGTACTTCAATTCCATGAGTCAGGATTACAATCTTGTGCCAGGAATTGAGCACTATGCATGTATAATTGACCTTCTTGGTCGAGCAGGCCTCCTGGATGAAGCATAGGACTATATCAACACTATGCCATATGAACCTAATGCAGGTATCTGGGGAGCATTGCTTAGTGCTTGAAGGATCCATGGTAATCTAGAGTTAGCAATACGTGTTGTAGGACATCTCTTTGAGTTGGAACCACAAGACTTTGGATTGTATGTGTTTCTTTCAAATATCTATGCCATTGCGGGAAGGTGGGAAGATGTAGCAAAGGTGAGAAAAATGATGAAATATAGGAGAATTAAAAAGAATCCAGGATGTAGCTGGATGGAAGTCAGGAATATAGTGCATTCATTCACGGTAAATTATAGTTCACACCCACAAATTAGGGAAATCCATTCATTATTGGAGGCCTTGACTAGGAAGATGAAGGTTGCAGGGTTTCCCAACACAAACTTTGTGCTTCATGACCTGGAGAATGAGGACAAGGAACAATCTCTCATTCACCATAGCGAGAAGTTAGCTATTGCTTTTGGGCTTATGAACACCCCAATTGGTACACCCATCCATATTTTTAAGAACCTGCGAGTGTGTGGTGACTGCCACACAGCCATAAGTTCATCGCCAAGACTTGTGAACGATAAATTATGGTAAGGGATGCTAACCGCTTCCATCATTTCAAGGATGGCTTCTGTTCTTGTGGGGATTACTGGTGAAATGACAAATATGAATGTTTTCATTATTCCACTTATCTTGTGGGAAGATAAATGATCAGATTTGATAGCAGGGTTGATCATATTTGTTTGGAAGGATTTTGTCTTGTATGAATGATTACTTGGATACACCCATAATTTTTGCAAGGTTGGGAACATGGCATACCTTGAAATATTTCTAGAACTCAAGAATTAAAGTTGATAAGTTCTCTGTACATTGGACTTCTTTCTTCAGAAAGTAGCTATTGTTATGGGGTTTACAGACCAGTCCATTCAAAAAACCCATGTATATTTTGGAGAGCCCTGTTGTGGACTTGCACATTGCACACAACAGATAAGTTCATCTACAAAATTGTTAAATGAGAAATTGAATTGAGGGGTGATACTGCTTTTGTTTTAGAACATTTCAAGGGTAGAACAAATGAATAGAACAAGGAAGTGACAACCCTTGATTGGAATGTGAGTTATACAATTTTATATTATGTGAAGGAACATTTCTATATTTTGGTTTCTAGTTTTGAAAGAGAATCTTGTGAATATCATAATTTTCCTGTACTGTTGGACTGGTTCAGGAAGAAGGGACACTACTTGCAACTGGTTGTTATGATGGACAAGCAAGGATTTGGAGTAAGGATGGTAAGGCTAGCCTTGATTTATGTTGCATGGAATCTCTTGAAGGGTGTATTTTGTTAGGAGCAAATATTGGTGTGCATGATTTTATGAGGGTTGAACAAATGGTAGCTAGTTTTATAAGATACAAATAAGCATTTTGAGGTTTTATACTTGAAGTAGACAAATGCAAGAAGTGTATGTTGGTGGCAGTCACCAAATTTTAATCTTGATAATCTCCCTTGTTCTTAGCTAGATTTATACATCTTGTTAGAATTATTTAGTGGGTGTGCTTCTCTATCCCTGTTGATCCTACCATTGCGACTCCAAATTCCTTATGCGAAGTGTATCAAGGTTCAATCTATAATGGTCAAACTGCACCAAGGAGTACTTGGCATGCAAGGAAATGGGGACTCTGGCATCAAATGTAGTGTTGAACCACAGTACCATAAATGATACTCAATATTCTTCCTAGGTCATTTGCATCAAATACTAGATCCTTGGTCTACTATTGTACAAAAATGCCCTCATAACATGCCACCGACTATAGAGTTCCCAAGAAAAAAGAGACTTTGGTTCTTCCTATTTCTTTTGGCCAACAGGAGGTTCTAGATGCCTTTTCCTGCCTTTTGAAGGGAATTGAAGAGTTTATGGAAGATTTCATGTTGATGATGTTCCTCCTGGATTAGTTCTTTCTTTTATTTGAAGGGTGTCTCTCTTTTGGCCTCAGTAAACATGCATAAGACATTTTGTGACTAGAAATCAGTATAATGCTTTGATCCCACTCTTTTTTCACCTAATTTAGCCTATTTGGATGTCTTTTTCTTTAACTTTTCTAGTTTTCTGTTCCATTCAAGCATTTGTGAGATTTAGAACTTCTGTAATCTTGTTCTATGTTGTAATGAAAAGACACTACCAAAATTCACCTGTAAGTTGGACCAGTAACTATTAGAAATGTATTAGCTATTAAGCTCTTTTCTTGAGTGTCTTACAGATCCGAAGATTCAACAACTTGAATTTGGACAATCCCATAAGGTCCATGTGGATCTGCCATCCAGAGTGGGCCTCCAAAAGCTCTTGTTTTAGAACATTTCAAGGGTAGAACAACTGAGCAGAACAAGGAAGTGACAACCCTTGATTGGAATGTGAGTTATACAATTTTATATTATGTGAAGGAACATTTCTATATTTTGGTTTCTAGTTTTGAAAGAGAATCTTGTGAATATCCTAATTTTCCTGTACTGCTGGACTGGTTCAGGAAGAAGGGACACTACTTGCAACTGGTTGTTATGATGGACAAGCAAGGATTTGGAGTAATGATGGTAATGCTAGCCTTGATTTATTTGTTGTCTGTAAATATTTCTTCAAAGAATAAACCTTCTCGAAAGATCTGTCTTCTAGATATTAACATTTCTCTTTCAGATATGACTGTCACTCAGGCTATGCTGGGTTTATATGTTTCAAAAATAACATTTGAATGTTATTAAACATGTAGAAAGATTTTATATTCCCATTGTTACTTTGGTGTTAACATTCAAGATTATGTTGACCTTGTGGTGGGTTTAACTACTTCTGGAGTTGAATTGGGTAAAAATATGTTGATCTCAAAGAATCAATTACGATGCGTTTTTCTGTTTCTACTATCCAGTGGATGCTAGCCTCAAGGAAGAAATTTGTTGATTATCTACAACTAGGTGAAATTTGTTTTTGGGAAGAATGTTTGGTGTCTTCTTTGCATCATATGACTTCATCGTTTCAGCTAAACTCTAAAGGTGGATTGCTATGGTGTCCATCAAGAGTAAATCCTGACTAGTCTATGGATTTTATTACATGAACTATTAGCACCAAGTTCTCCTCACCTAATACAAAACCTAGGTTATACTGGGGATTCATCAGTGGGTGTCTTGGATATGTTCCACATGTGCCATGCAGGATGGGTTGAAGATGTGCCCAAGACACCCCGTTGTGATTGGGGATACTAGGGTATCTCCTTTCCATAGAGCACACCATTTCTTACCCTACATGCTTCCAATTATAAACGAAAATAACTATTATTATTGATTTTTTTCCTTTACTATATTATAAACAGAAATAGACCAACACACTCCCAAAGAAAAATACTCTTATATTTTATTCTTCTACATGTATTCAATTTCTTACAACTGGTCCACGGATTGTTTAATTATGTTGTTTGTAATAGATTGGCTGTTACATCTCATATTCATATTTTTGTTTTCGCCTGCTTTGTTCCTTGACTAGGAGAATTGAGGAACACATTGAAAAAACAAAAAGGACCCATTTTCTTTGTTAGTTGGAACAAGAAAGGAGACTTCCTTCTTAGTAGAAGCGTGGATAGAAATGCAATTATATGGGATGCCGAGACAAGGGAATCAAAACAACAATTTGAGTTTCATTCAGGTTTGTGATAATCTGGAAGGATACTTGATCCAAAACGAAGTCTTCTGTTTCATTCATCTTGGTTGCTTGTGTATTTACAATAGCTAAGAATCAGGTGAAAATTTTGTCACTAAATGAAGATATCTTTGGTGCATCACCCATTCTTAATGCTAATTGGCGGAATAATGTCTCCTTTGCGACATGCTCCACAGACAAGATGATATATGTGTGTAAATATGGGGAAAATTCCCCAATCAAAACTTTTTCTGGGCATCAGGTTTGTTGCTTTTTATGCAATGCAATTTCTCTGAGAGGTTGGCTTATTTATAAACTTTATTTATGGGGATAGCTTTCATGTCACTGGTTTTCTTTTCTTGGATGAGGACTATAGATTCTAGACCACATTACTTAAGATCCTTGTGATTAGTTCTCTCTTATTTTTCTATTTATGGTTTATTAGTAGTTAGTAATTAAAATGTTTGACTAAATAATTAAAGTTTTTAGCATTATAAATCCTCCATTTGATTGGGGGTTGTTTAAGTCTGAGTTCAAACATGGTATTTTAAAATGTGATTTTCCTCTTTTTCTTTTCTGGTTTTGGCTGTTCAATTGACTACCATTATTTTTCAGGTTAGTTGCTTTGGAGGAGATGACCATTCTGACACTGGAGACTATCGCAGGTGAACTGATTCTACTTTCAACTTGTAGGCTGGTTAGGTTCTGAGATTCATTTCTGTGTACCTTCCTAATTATGCTCCCAGGCTTGAGATTGAAGGCAGAGGGAAAGTATGGATGCACGATTGAAAGATACGGTTACAACACATTGATACTGGTGGTTGTCTACACATTCATAATAAGAAGTGCACTCGCATAGTTGGTGGCCAGCAGGAGGTGTGTTACTCTTTTATGAGACAACTAAATTGTAGATTGTTTTCTTAATCAATTTTGGCAATTCTAAAATGTAAAGGTTTGTTATACCCCTCTGACATTAGTAATTTTTAAAATTTTTTCGGCCCATTTTATGATTGGAGATATATTTTGAATGGAATGGGGTTGGATTGAATTGGCTAACTCTTCATTAGCAATCACTCCTTTCTATCAGAAACTCTTGTTTAAATTATAGGAAAAACTACATGTATGTAATGGATCTCTGTTGTTTTATGAGGATGGTGATGCTCCATCTAAAAGTATCTTGGAGCAATTTGTTTCGAGTCCTTCTGGTTTTTAAATCGACTCAATCCATTGGTTCAATACACAAATGGAACTAAGTGGATATTTTCCATGTGAGAATTGCAAATGTGAAGACACTGCGCATGATAAGGATGGTACAAATTGAAAAATTACACATGAAGTTAGGGAATCTAGAGGATGCAGTCACTATAATAGCTATATGTATAGAAGAGACAGTGAGAAACCTGAAAAACACAGGTCGGGTATGAGACATAGGGTTTGTAGAGATGATGAAAGAACCAACTGTCAAATACTAACTAGGGGTTATATGGATTGTAGTCAGGATGAGAGGAGAATTGGTTGCAACAGGTTAGGCTCCATGAGTCATAGACATGACAAAAGGAGTGAATATCACAGGGCAAGTCAAACTGATTCTTACCCCAGAGGATGGAGTAGGTGCAGAGAATAAATCTCAGATCCAATCAATTTCAGGAGACATATAAGCACAAAAAGGAGGCATAGTTAAAGAAGCAAGATTAGGAGGAGCAGAAGTAAGCGTAGGACAACATCAAGAAGTAGCAGTGGAAAATAACATTCTAGATCCCTTGATAGGTGTTGCAGGAAATGCAATTTAACTTCAAAGTATGATTGTGGCACCAAGCAAGTAGAAATCAAAAGGAAAAGTGGAATTTGGCTTGAAAATCACATGCCTATCTTGAAAGAAGAAGCAATCATGTCACTGCACATAGTTATTAACTTATTCCCAATCCTGCCTGTGAAACTTAACTTGCTGCTGTAATACCCATTCTTGTAATAGCAGGAAGACGAAGCACAGACATTATTCAAGTGAGTCTGATGAAGGTGCTTCGCTCAGGAGGAGAAATTGTTCGAGTACACAGGGTACTCCCAAAAGACCGAACACCTAGAGCAACCACTTCACACAAATGAATCATAGATCAATACATCGATGTTTGTCTCATGGTTAAAACCCTCGAGAGGGAAACAGTCCACGACCCCAACCAAATAGCTACTTGGAGCAATTTATTATGCAAAAGAAAGAAAGTTATATGAGCTTCTCATAATCGATCAATTAGCCAAGGACCCTCTATGCTCTTTAAATAGAGATCATAGACCAATCGGGTGGTAAGCCACATATCAATGGTAGGTATGATCTAAGAGAAGTTGAACCGTCGGATCACTCTATGTCTAGAACATATTGTGACCATCAAATTAGAATATTTACAAATGCATACTAATGCATACTAAAGAAGCACACTTTTACCTAACAGATATATTACACAAGTTGATCTTAACTAACTCCTAAGTGTCTAAATATCCTAACATCCTCCCTTAAGAACAACTTGGGATAGGATTGAAGGATTTACAAAAGTGACACTATTAGGAGAAGGAAGGAGGCATTAGATCCTATCCCCCCTTAAGGGCACATTCCTGAACTCCTAACATAGACCGAAGTTTAGAAAACTTTGCTTCAGTAAGAGACTTGGTGAAGATGTCTGCAACTTGATCATCTGTAGGGAAATAGAGCACTTCAATAACACGATCATGAACAAGATTTATGATGAAGTGCATGTGTAGCTCAATGTGTTTGCTGTGCTAATGTAGAACTGGATATTTGGCAAGCTTGATGGCACTTTGATTGTCGCATTAAGGTGGAGTAGGCTGTTGTTGCTCAAATCCAAACTCTGAAAGGATCTGTCGAAGCCATAAAGCTTCATGACTGGCATTAACTGCGGCTCGATATTCTGCTTCTGTTGAAGAAAGTGCAAGAGCTTGTTGTTTCTTACAAGCCCAAGTGACAGGTCTAGATCCCAGACTGAAAACATAACCCGCAGTAGACTTTCGATCATCAGGATCGCCGTCCCAATATGAATAAGTGAAACCAACCAACAAAGGTTCCCCCCCTGTACTGTAATGAATCCCAAACTGAATTGTACCTCGAATATATCGAAGTATTCTTTTTGCTGCTTTCCAGTGACTTTCATGAGGAGTTTGCATATAACGGGCAACACGACCAATGGCAAAGGAAAGGTTAGGATGGGAATGAGTCAAGTATAAAAGACTACCAACAAGTTGACGATACAAGGTGGCATCTACTTCAGGGGAAGTACAAGTGGCAAAAAGTTTGACTCCAGACTGGAAGGGAGAAGGGGCTGGTTTACAATCTTCCATGTGGAAGCGACGAAGAAGGTCACACACATAATTAGACTGGGAAAGAAAGATTCCTTCTTTGGTTTGCAAGACTTGGAGACCAAGAAAATAATGCAAATGTCCTAATTCTGACATTTCAAAATTTTGCTTAAGACTGGATTTCACATGGGTTATGAGTTTAGGGTCACTACTAGTAAGGATAAGATCATCAACATAAAGAAAAAGTATGATGAGATGGTTTCCTACTTTCTTAGTATAGACATTGGAGTCAGAATGGAATCTAGAAAAACCAGTGTCAAGGAGAAAGCTATCCATTTTGGCATACCAAGCTCTAGGAGCTTGCTTAAGGCCATATAAGGATTTCTTAAGGAGACAAATAAGGCTAGAGTTATCCTGAACATATCCAGGAGGTTTTTCCATGTAAATTTCCTCCTGTAAATCACCATGTGAAAAGGCAGACTTGACATCCATTTGATGGAATTACCAATTATGTAAGGCTGCAAGGGAAAGAACAAGGCGGATGGAATTCATTTTTGCGAGAGGAGCAAAGGTTTCATTGTAGTCAATCCCTTCAACTTGGGAAAAACCTTTGGCAACTAACCTTGCCTTAAGTCTTTCAACACTTCCATCTGATGCATACTTAGTTCTGTAGACCCATCTATATCTGACAAGTTTTCTTCCTTTTGGAAGAGGAACAAGATCCCAAGTATGTTTACCATTAAGGAACGATATTCTTCACCATAGCTGCATACCAATCTGGATTTCCTGAAGCTTCTGCAAAAGTTTCTGGATCATGATTCTCAAAAAATTGAGCCAAAAGAGAAGAGGCTCGCTAAAAATGAGAACGTGTTCGATGTTGATCTCTAGGATCACTGGCAAGATCACCAGCTGCTTCACATGTTGAACAGACCCATCAAAAAAGTATTGGTGCTGGTGCAATTGGAGAAACATGAGCAGGCGGAGGTGGATTTTCATCCTCAATGTCACCATCAGAAACTGGAGTTGGAAACCTATTGGAAGAAGAAGAAGAAGACACACTTGCTGAATCAGGCTCACAGGCCAAAGATGGAACACCCACCAAGTTAGGCTCGCAGGCCAAGAGATTTTCATCAAATTTAAGATCTCTTGTAATGATTATATCATGTGAATGGGGCTGAAGAAGTCTATAATCTTTTACATCTTCAGAATATCCAACAAATATGCACTTTTCACTTTTAGGCTGCAATGCTTTCCATTTTTCATCCGGAATGTGATCCCATGCTTCACAACCAAACATATGAAAGTGACTTACATCTGGTTTAATTTTACTCCATGCTTCTTTCGGTGTTATACCTTGTAAAACTTTAGTGGGTGTGCGATTAACTATGTAATTTGCACAATTTATGGCCTCAGCCCAATGTTGAAGACTTAGTCCCTTAAATTGGATCATACAATTAGCCATTTCTTTTAAAGTGCGGTTCTTCCGTTCGGCTACACAATTTTGTTGTGGTGTATATGGAACAGTGTGCTGTTGTTAGATTCTTTATTAAGTGCAAAAAGTAGTGAACTTGTTGTTAACATATTCTCCTCCATTGTCAGATCTTAACTTAATAATTTGATGACCATATTGGTTTTCAACAAAGGCCTTGTAGGCCAAGAACATGTTAAATACTTCGCTCTTAGGTTTTATGAAGTAAACCCAAGTGCGTATGGAGTAGTCATCAATGAAAGTTAAGAAATATTTGAAACCAGAAAATGAAGCAGATGGAAGAGGGCCACACAAGTCACTATGCACAAGATCCAAGGGAACCATGGTGTGCTAAGAGGCACGTTTGTCAAAATTGTCCCAATGATGTTTTTCGAGTACACAACCGGAACAAACACCATCCTTGCAAGATACCATCAGAAGACTAGTCACCATATTGTCTTTACATAATTGTTGTAATGAGCGATAATTTAAGTGACCAAATCGCTCATGCCAAAGTTTTCTCAAGTTATCACTACGAGCAACAAAAACTGAAGGAAAATGTGATGACCCAAAGTTGTTAAATTTGTACAACTTGGTAATATCATCAACAGTTCCAGTAGCAAGGACATTTTGAGGATTTTTAAAATCCTTGATTACAACTTGGTGAGGTGTAAACGTCACAATTTTACCTTCACCTGAATGAGTAATTTGATAGACTGATAACAAATTACAGGAAATTTTTGGAACACATAGTACATCACTGAAATGACCATTTTCTACTGGAACTGTTCAAGATCCTACAACACTTAGAGATATATCATCACCAACAAATATTTGTTTGGTGTTAGAGTCATGCATAGTAGAAAACATGGCTTGATCCTTAACCATATGATAAGATGCTCCAAAATCAATGAGCCATTCATTTGAAGTAGAAGAAGAAGATGCAGTATAAGAGTAACCAGAAGCACAAAGTGCATGTCCATGAGAGGTAGATTCTGAAGACGAATCTAGGCTGATGTGGTGCTTCTTCATTGCTGCTTTCAAGGCTGCCATCTTCTTGAAACACTTAGATTCATCATGATTATATTTCCCACAAAAATTGCAATGACGCTCAGTCTTCTTTCCTTTTGGCTTGGATCCTTTATCATTTTTTAAAGAAGGAGCTGACTGAGAGGGTTTGGGACCCTTGTTGTTTGGCTTATTATTGTGAAAATTTTATTTCTTGGGAGGCTTGGACTTTTCTTTCTGTTCGGACAATAAGGCTTTCCCAGATGTATCTGCATTGTTAATTATTCCAAGATGAATGAGCTTATCTTGCTCTCTAATTAAGGAATCACAAAAGGATTCAAGACTAGGCTCATGATAGTTAGCGGTAGTCAATGATTCTTTCATGGAGTATAATGTAGATACAAAAACAAAATATGCAGGTCCAAGTTTGTAAAGAATATGATAAATACATTGTTTGTCTTCTTTCTTAATCTTGCATTCTGCACATAAGAGTATAAGAGTTTTATACTTAGATAAATAGTCTTGAATGCATGAAAAATCATTTGGATTTAAGGAAATCAACTTATTATCAAGTTGATAACCCTGAATTTCATTGTGTTTAACAAACACAGATTCTAACTTTTCCCAAGCTATGTCAGGTTCATCAATTCCATATATGTGGAATCGCAAATCAGGAGAGATTGGCATCCCAATCAATCCACGAGCTTCATCACATCTATTTTCCCATTTAATTTTCTTATCATCATTAGTGGGTTCTGTTTATTTCCCTGAGGTTATCCTGAAAAGTCCCCTACTTTGTAGAACATCCTCCATACGAGATTTTCATGAGAAATAGTTAGAACTTGTACGTATAATATCACAAGGGGCGGCCATACTATAAAATAATGATTGAAAGAATAGAAACTAACTGTCTAGATGCAAAGAGCTCGAAAAAATATGCGGTTTAAAAAAAAACGACACTGAAAACTGATTCTGGATGATGAAGTTATGCTTGATCAAAGAAAATGTTGAAGATGTCCCCAATAGTGACGTGGCAGATATTAACTTGACCAACTAAAAAAAAGAACCCCCCTCTTTCCAAAATCAACCTTTGACAATCAATTTACAATAAAGTTGCTTTTAAGTGAATCACTTTTGTAGAATAAGTGATGTTCACTTTTACAATAATGTTACTTTAAATAGTGCGGCAATAAATTAAAAGACTTAAGTGACTCACTTTTTATTTTATTTTATCTAAGTGAGATGCACTTTTACAATAAAACAACTTGAAAATAGAAATTGCATGCACTAAAAAGTAGCTTAATAAGACTTGAACTCAAGACCTATTAAAGAATAAAGTAACTTCGGACCAAGTGAGCTAAGTTTTAAAAGGTACATAAAATAATGAAAAAAGGAAGGTTTTTTTTTTTTTTAAACTTTTCCCTCTTGTTCTTCGTGCTTGCCTTTTTTTTCTTCTTCTGCAAATCACAAAAAAAACGAAAAACAAAAACAAAAAAAACTTTTCCACACAACGGGGTTAGATCTTGGTTAGCTTACCCGGAAAGTCTACATGTTCAAGTTTTCTCGTTGTTTCTGATTGCACAAGGTGCACGACAAAGAACATACGTGGTCGAGAAGACAAGAAAAAAACTTTCCCTTTCTGTTTCTGATTCGCCGCGATCGCACAAGGTGCACAACAAAGAGCATACACAACTAGGGAAGGCAATATTCCGAGAATAAAAAAATAAATATCTAATAATAAAACTGATAAAATATGATAGATTTAAAAAAAATATTTAAACAAATCCATCACTGTAACATTATACCTTCAGATTTGCCGAAATGGGTGTTTCTAGATCAAACGAAAACGGTTTTTGGTGAAATGAAAACTATTTTCCAATGGAAAAAGTGCTCTGGACATAATGGAATAGCTTCCACAGACCACAAATGCATAGAAAATTCAGAACCAGAAACCCTTTCAAAGTTTCGACAACACCGGTTCCAGATCTTGATCAAAACCGAAAGCGGCTCTTCATAAATGCTATGATACCATATTCAAGTACACATGGTACTCCCAAAAGATCGAAAACCTAGAGCAACGACTTCACACAAATGAATCACAGATCAACACACCGATGTTTGTCATGTGGTTAAAACCCTCGAGAGGGAAACAGTACACGGCCCCATCCAAATAACTACTTGGAGCAATTTATTTTGCAAAAGAAAGAAATTTATGAGCTTCTCATAATCGATCAACTAGCCAAGGACCCTCTATGCTCTTTAAATAGAGATCATAGACCAATCGGGTGTTAAGCCACAGATTAATGGTAGGTATGATCTAAGAGAAGTTGAACCGTCGGTTCACTCTATGTCTAGAACATATCGTGACCGTCAGATTAGAATATTTACAAATGCATACTAAAGAAACACACTTTTACCTAATGGATATATTACACAAGTTGATCTTAACTAACTCCTATGTGTCTAAATATCCTAATAGGCGTAGGAGGAGAAGAAGCAGGCGTAGGACAACATCAAGAAGTAGCAATGGAAAATCACACTCTAGATCCCTTGATAAGTGTTGCAAGAAATGTAATTTAACTTCAAAGTATGATTGTGGCACCAAGCAAGTAGAAATTAAAAGGAAAAGTGGAATTTGGCTTGCAAATCACATGCCTGTCTTGAAAGAAGCACTTATGTCACTGCACATAGTTATTAACTTATTCCCAATCCTTCCTGCGAAACTTAACTTGTTGCTGTAATATCCATTCTTGTAATAGCAGGAAGAGGAAACACATACATTATTCAAGTGAGTTTGATGAAGGTGCTTTGCTCATGAGGATAAATTATTGTTGATGTACATGGGTGTCATACAAGACCATCTGCATGTTCATGTTATGTTTGTAAGGGAATTCCATGTAATGATTCTCAGTTTGGTCTGTACGGAACAATTAGCACCAAATCTAAGACATTTGCACCCATTAGAGGATGTAGTAAGAGCACATCAAGTTCTCCTTATGCAAATCACTGTGTCCAAAATCCAGATATTTGTGATACTGGACCGATAAAATCACCTTATGACCTTAGGGAAGGTTCTTCAAATTTTAATGAGCAAAATGAATTATGGTCAAGTTTTACTAGGAAAAGGGCAAATTTGTTTCTGGACAAACTGAAACTGAAGAATATCAAAACCAGTGGTTGAAACTTAGCTTAAAAACTCCACAAAGTTCAGGGCTTAAGGTGGAACCGAAGTTGAACCGTCGAATCACTCTATGTCTAGAACATATCGTGACCATCATATTAGAATATTTACAAATGCATACTAAAGAAACACACTTTTACCTAATGGATATATTACACAAGTTCATCTTAACTAACTCCTAAGTGTCTAAATATTCTAACATGTGTAGGAGGAGAAGAAGCAGGCATAGGGCAACATCAAGAAGTAGCAGTGGAAAATCACACTCTAGATCCCTTGATAGGTGTTGCAGGAAATGTAATTTAACTTCAAAGTATGATTGTGGCACCAAGCAAGTAGAAATCAAAAGGAAAAGTGGAATTTGGCCTGCAAATCACACGCCTGTCTTGAAAGAAGAAGCACTTATGTCACTGCACATAGTTATTAACTTATTCCCAATCCTTCCTGCGAAACTTAACTTGCTGCTATAATATCCATTCTTGTAATAGCAGGAAGAGGAAGCACATACATTATTCAAGTGATTTTGATGAAGGTGCTTCGCTCAGGAGGACAAATTATTGTTGATGTACATGGGTGTCATACAAGACCATCTGCATGTTCATGTTATGTTTGTAAGGGAATTCCATGTAATGATTCTCAGTTTGGTCTGTACGGAACAGTTAGCACCAAATATAAGATAATTGCACCCATTAGAGGATGTAGTAAGAGCGCATCAAGTTCTCCTTATGCAAATCACTATGTCCAGAATCCAGATATTTGTGATACTGGACTGATAAAAGCACCTTATGACCTTAGGGAAGGTTCTTCGAATATTAATGAGCAAAATGAATTATGGTCAAGTTTTACTGGGAAAAGGTCAAATTTGTTTTTGGACAAACTGAAACTGAAGAATATCAAAACCAGTGGTTTAAACTTAGCTTAAAAACTCCACAAAGTTCAGGGATTAAGGTGGAAGGTATTTTTAAAAATGATCTAAAACTTTCCCTTCCTGATTTTGATGAAGAAATAAATAGAGAGGGCTCATCTCCAACTCGATTATATGGAATGGGTTTTATTCTTCCAGGAAGAAAATAAAATGAGCTAACACTGATGGATTTTCAGCTAATACTTCCCTCTTTCACTTTTCAATCTGTAGTCCTGTTGTCCTCCACCAAATGAGAATATTCATTTTTTAAATGCAACACATGCATTGCCACTGCTACCTAATTTGAATTTACCAGAAAAAAATATAAACACGGATTCTGGTACTACCACATCAATATTTCAGGGGAAGTTGGCATCAGTTTCTGACTAGAATTGCCATTATTCACCTACAAAATAACCACAGTGTGCAATGCTGTAGCAGAGTAATTTGGGTACATCAGGTGTCTCAGGTGAGTAAATATTGGGTACATAATCAAAGTCAAATGCACATCATATTGAAAGAATTGTCATTATTCCCCTACAAAAGAACCACAGTGTGCAATACTGCAACAGAGTAATTTGGGTACATCAGGCGTCTCAGGTGAGTAAATATTGGGTACATAATTGAAGTCAAATGCACATCATATTGAAAGAATTGACATTATTCACCTACAAAAGAACCACAGTGTGCAACACTGCAGCAGAGTAATTTTGGTACATCAGGCATCTCAGGTGAGTAAATATTGGGTACATAATCGAAGTCAAATGCAAATCATATTGAAATGTTGTCAATCTGGAAACATTCTAATTATGTTACTATATTGTTTGGTTACGTGAAGACAATATCCTGGTTTCTGGGCATGCTCTTCCACCAAATCAAGGCAACAATAAGACTTCACTTCTCACAAGTTTTCCTTACAATGAGAAAGGTATAGTTCCGTGTCTAGAAGGTTTACTATCATGAGGGGAATCTTTAAATGTAAAGCTTATATAAGAAATTTTGAATCTTATTTTTTTCCTAAATGCAATGTAATGATTATAGATTTCAAAGGATACACAGTCCATGATTGTATATTATATGGAGCTAGCAAGAATTGAATTGTATATTATCTGGAATTTGCAAAGAATTTTATATTCAAGAAGTGAATTGCTCCATACAAAATTCATATTACATTCATCACACTAGATGTGTGTGTGTGTGTGAAAGAAATAGTGAGATAGACTAGTGGGAAAAATCAGCCAATGGGACAGAGAGAGACGCAATGATTCGAACTGGTTGTGAAGGTGTAGGGGGACAAGGGAGCCATGCACTCTTACATGTTAATATAGACAACAATTTAAAAATTAATCAAGTAGTAATCTAGAAATTAAATTACAATATACCAAAATCAGTCTAAAATTCTTGACACTAAGTCTCAAATTAAGAGATCAAAATTCATCAAAATCTCAAGAGCCTATTGACACATTAAAGAAGTAGTTCAAGGAAAATCAAACCACACTATTCTCATATATAAGGACATTGGGATTAGAGCTTCATGGTTTTGATGTCACATACATAAAGATGTTTCAACGAAACATATGCCTCACTTCATGTGAATCTACAACATTTAGCTATAACATTATTTTAGTAGTCCTATATAGATTTTCCTATATGAACTAGTGGAAATCTTTGTTCCTTTTAAGTCTTCCATTCTATACATGGAGTTAGCATGTACAAAAGAAATTAGAAATACAAGAACTGTCCAACACTTCTTAAAAATGGAGAGAAAATAACGAAACAATTCCAAAATTAGACGCAATAAATAAATAGGTTAAGACAAATCAAACAACACTGTTCATTAATATATGGACATTGAGAGGATTAAAGGTTCATATTCTGATGTCACAATGAATTCTACAATTATTATCTGCAAGAAAGTCATTGATCCCATGCTTTGATAAAAATGGGTTGTTAGTAGTTACTGCTGGATATCTTTTGCCAAGGATTGGAGGAAATACACTGGTGCGAGCAAAATGTTGTATCGGAGTTTGCAAGAAAATGCATACATGCAAAATAGGTAGTCTAGCAAAAATATGCATGTTAAATATGTGTTACTGACACATCATGCAATATGCAGTGTTCAATTCGACTTTACGACAGGGAAACATCACTCATCATGAATACATTCAAGTAGTTGTTTATCTGTAATATTTTATTGTTTTCCTTTCCATTTATGCACATTTTCCTTTGTTAAGAATGAACCTATAAATTTGACATTGCAATAGTTCGGAAAGGGATGAGATGTTGGACTAAACCAGATTGATTTGTTTGAGGGTAAAGTAGCGCAGTGGAAATGGAGAATAGGTTCTTAGCAGAGATATGTATAGACTTGGACAACTCCTTGACTTTTTTCAGAATGTTGTCCTTCTACTTCACTACTGTTGGATTTTATGTTTGTATGATGGTTAGTAATGAGTTATTTTTTGTAACACATTACTTTTGCAAATGTTTATGGTTTCATGAGGAAGGTCTATGAAGAAGGGCTTCTAATTAGTAAACCAATTGGTAATGGAACATATTAAGTGTTTGTTGTACCACTTTGAAAGTTTGATTTGATTTGTACAAAAGAATATGATAATTGTTGTTGCATTACTTTGGAAAATTGTTTCATAACAAGTTTTGGGTTCATATTAGGCCAGGAATATGCCAAGTTCATGGCTTTTCTTGCTCGAAGAAATTCATTCATAAGTTTTGTTCTTGGGCATTAATGACCGTGTGTTTTCTTGTACGAGAAATATATTTTCATGGGGTAAAATCATTGCGATAATTTCTGCAAGTAAACCATTAAGAAATTGATTTCATGGGGTGAAATCGTAGCGCATAATGCCTACAATACAACCCAACAAGAAAGTGATCTTATGGAGGAAGAAACTTTGCATGTATTGATTAAGAATGTAGCCTCCCATGCAACCAATCAATGTGTTTGAAGAAATTCTTCAACCAACCAACACATTATTGCAAAATGTTTTAGGCATAAAATACAATCCCGTGTTTTCGTTGTGAATGGTGCATTTCCTTTACCAACATAACTTTGGGTGGGAAATGGTTGTGGGGTTAATTCAAGTCATTTTTGGGCATGGAATCTCTTGACCTTGGATGTACTTACCTTTCTTCCTATAGATAATTGTGACATCAATCCTTTATATGGGAAAATCATTCCCACAAAAACTTCATAACATTGATGGTTATGATCTTATGAAAACGTTTTTGGTTGTGAGATGAAATGAATGTTATTCATATCCTTTCATTGCAAGAAATCTTGCTTATAGTGGCACTGAAATAGTACAAGCATTCCAATATCTTTCCCTTGTCTTCTTTGAAGTATTTCTTCTACATTTTTTTGTTATATATGTTGGATTTGAAAATAGTTATGTGAGTATCATTTGATTTTAAGAAATCTTACTTAGAGTGGCACTCAAATAACAAAATCATGCCCATATTTTCTGTGAGTATTCTTATATAATTTTTGTATATGTTGAATTTTAGTTGAAATACATTGTTGGGGACAGCTTGGAAGTTTAAAAACTTGATCATTGCATGGAGAGTAGATATAACATTGCAATTAAATTATTTACTCAAGGGGGAGATTGGATTGTCGAACACACTAATGCTTGGATTGGTTATCATTGAAAATATTTTTTGTGTATAATGTGATGAATTAACATACAAAATAATGATTATCAAGTTACTATAGATACATAATGGCTTACCTTGTAATAGTCCTTTAAGTATTTCAAATGCATTTATTAAGTGCACAAATGACTTGAAGGACTAGTACATGGTAAGCTATTATGGATCTATAGTAACTTGATAATCATTACTTTGTATGCTTGAATGATGCAAAATTTGTTTGAATATCATCATTATCAAACAATAACAACTTCTGAAAGGGTGGTAGCTCAATGGTAGATCACCTGCCTAA
Organism: Pseudotsuga menziesii; assembly: GCA_001517045.1. Classification (NCBI taxonomy): domain Eukaryota; kingdom Viridiplantae; phylum Streptophyta; class Pinopsida; order Pinales; family Pinaceae; genus Pseudotsuga; species Pseudotsuga menziesii. Next base: position 833,782 of record LPNX010790061.1, on the reverse strand, counting down.
TTATAGGTAGGAGGTTGGTGGTTCGATTCCTCTGTACCCTATCATAAATTTGTGACTACGAAAATGACTAAATTCACATATATACAAATATTAGTAGCTAATTTCCTATATCTTATAGCACGACTAATGTTTAGTCGTATTTAGCTTAGTCATTAATATGTTATCATCTAGTAGTTTATTTAGTCGTATATTTGGTCATTAATTGCTGCAATCAATTACTAAATACGTGACTAAATCATTGACTATCAATGACTAAATCAATGACTAAATCATTGAATATCAATGACTAATAATTCAAGCTATTAATGACTAAGTGAAATACAACTAGCTATAAGATAGTGGAAATTTGCTACTATTAGTTGCCAACTCAAAAATAGTTGTTTATAGCCTGATTTTAGTCATTTTTGTAGTCATTAATTTCTCATTTTGTACTAGTGCTAGGAATACAGTGACCTGAAAACCTATGACACTAATATTATCCAACACAGGATTCCCCTAAATAAGGACACCATCCCTTTCAAACAGAAGCTGAGATCCATCAGTCCTCTCCTACTACCTGTGATTGAGAAAGAATTCCAAAAGCTCCTTAAATCCTAAATCATAACCCCCCTCAGGTATTCTAAATGGATTTGAAATTTAGTGGTGGTAAGGAAGAAGAACAGTGAGATTAGGTTATGTGTGGATTTCAGAAACTTGAACAAATGCTCCAAGAAAGACAACTATCCATTACCCAAGATGGGGCATATGTTGCAAAGAGTATCAGGGGATAGTGTCATGTCATTCTTAGATGGTTTCTCTGGCTAAAACCAAGTTGCTGGACACACTGATGATCAAGAAAAAAATATGTTTACCACTCCCTAGGGAATCTTCATGTATGCCAAAATGCCATTTGGGATGATGAATGCTGGGCCCACATTCCAGAGGGCCATGGGCATAGATTTTGTGGGGTTGAAAGACAAATTTGTTCTCATATATCTTGATGACCTCACTGTTTACTCCAACAGCCATGAAGAGCATTTGCAGCACTTGAGGAGGGTGTTTCTGAAATGTAGAAGATTTGGGATATCTCTGAACCCAAAAAAATCTCAATTTGCACTCAGTGAGGGCAAACTCCTAGGTCACATATTTTCAGCTGGAGGTGTGAAGATTGATCCTATTCGAGTTGAAGCAATCCAGAAGTTGTCCATACTTAGGTCAAAAAGGGATATTCAGTCATTCCTAGGTAATATAAATTTTGTTAGGAGGTTTGTAGCAAGGATTTATCCTTGCTATAGGGGCAGGAATTGCTCCCTTATGCATATAGGGCACAAGGGTAGGTTCCTGCTAATGGTAAATGCAGAAAAACAAAACTGAAATAAAAGAAGCAGAACAAAATATTAAACTAAATCTAAGCTAATTTAAACAAGAAGAAGAAGCAAATGGCAAGAACAATAAACTAAATCTAATGGCAGAAAGAAGAAAATGAAGCTATGGTGAACCCCTCTGTAGAAAATGGGTTAGGGTTCCGCCTCCTTAAAACCTGCAAACAAACCTAAGTTCTAATGGAGAACCTGCAAAAACAATGTCAATAACAAAACCTGAAAATAAAAATGAGAGTTAGAAAGCAAATAACATTAAGCAAAACATAAATAAACCATTGGGTATACCTTCTCTTGGGTGGAAACGGGCCACCATGTCCTAGCTCATGGGATCACCTCTCTTGGTTGGGGAGCAATGGCTCAAATGGAAATGGAGATGGAGGGAGTGTGGGTGGCTTGAGAGGCAAATGTGTC
>LPNX010790061.1:780518-831809 GCA_001517045.1 Pseudotsuga menziesii | reverse complement strand
AATACGAACACAAAAAGTAGTTTTTTTCTTTCTTCCTCAAAAATTAATCAATATTATTTTATTATTTTAACTATTATTTTATTATTTTAGCTATTATTTTATTATTTTAGCTATTATTTTATTATTTTCAATCTATTATTTTATATGTTTGACATTGTATTCAAGGCATCCACGGGCGGCATAACAATATGCAAGGGATAAGTGTTTTGAGAATGACCCCCCACCGTCCTTTTATAGCTTTTCCAAGGGGTTTTAGGGTTTTAAGCCCTTGGTCAGGGTTTTAGCCCCTTTTTGAGGGCTTTAGCTCCTAGGGGGCTATTTTGGGCTCCTTTTTGGGGTTTTTAGCCCTTTTTCTTCATCCTTAGGCTATTTTGGAGGTGTGGGGGTCTAATGGAAGGTCTAATGGAGTGATATGAGAGTTGTGAGATTGTGTCCTTGGGTGGTGTAGGCCATTGAGAGCTAAGTGGGTGATTTTTGGGTTAACAGATTTCCCCCTGATGTGTGAGGGCAGGAGCTCAATGTATGGCCGACGAACATCATAGGATTTGCTGTGTAGAGGTGGTGCTTCTGGGGCTGGGGCAGGTGGATTTTTCTTTTTGTATTAATTTGGTTCCCATCAATGGGTGAGATACAATAAATGTGTGACATGTATATGGACGAGGTGGGCATCCCCATGCTTGTGACAATGTCAAAAGAATAATTTGATCTATGCTTTAAAATACAAGAGCCAATCATATACAACTGATGTTACAATAATGGTTGCCTCCATGTGAGGCTGAATACAATACTGATCTGGTACATTAGACCCATGGCATTCTCATGGAATGCTATATCTTCATGACTAACAGTCTGCTGGATCTGGTTCATAGCTATGTGGACTCGCTGATTGAGAGTCAGAGTCTCTGTGGTACAAGTATGCTGCATCAATCATAAAGGTATATCAAAGCACTGCTGGGGCTTCAGATCACTGTCTCCAACACAACCCGAAAATCACAAGGGACATAACCTATTTAGGTCCCTCGAGTGGACTCACCAATGTGCTAGAGTCGGGTGACATCCGGGGTCTTCAACCAAGTACTGTGTAGAACAAACCCTGTATGAATCTCAATGGTGTGATGATGGAGTTGAAGTCGAGCACGTGAGAAACAACCATCCCAAGAGGCACTAAGGACTCCTCTCAAGTGGTCCAAGGAACTCATCGATGATGTTAATGAAACCAAGGTATAGGGACCTCTGGGTCTATCCCCTGGAATATGAGTGTTGGCGTCAATAGAGGGAAACCTGCCCTTAGTTAAGGCAATGATGTTTCCTTGACCAGGAGCGCGAGGGAGAAAACCGAAAGGTGTGAAGCAATATGCGAATTGACTCACTGAATTGGGGGGGGAGGGGAGGGAAGGGAAAGAACTGAACAGGGGCAGGGGGGAGTGGGAGACTCAAACTTCCTTTGTTCAGAGTATGATGGTAGGGCGGACCAGGAAACAAATGAAACTGATTCAAGGGAATGGGATCATAGCTGTAATATCGGGAATGTTGCTGCAGATGGGAAATACTTGGAGGAGGTGGACACTTTTGATACTGATGAGATCCAAGGAAGACACAATGCAGAGTACTCTGAACAAAGGCTACCCAGTGTGGGGATGCTTCCAAACTGTTTTCTATCACTACTACATTTCGACCAAAAATCCAACGGCCTTATTGTTGGATTTTCGACACTTCCCTGTCGCATGTACGACACTATGATTTTTTTTAAGCGTCGGTGGCTTGCCGTCGGTTATCTAACATCTCCCGAAGACGTCGATTAAGCGACAGATCAGTTTACCGTCGGTTAAATGTAAAGCGTCGGTTATCCGACGTCTAATTCATATAAAACTTGAAACAGACCGTCGGTGAAGCGTCGGATAAGCGACGGAGATTAGTGGTTTAAAAAAAAAATTGCTTAACATAACGTCGCTTAACCGACGGATATTAGTGGATTTTAAAAAAAAATTGATTAACAGACTGTCGCTTAACCGATGGATATTAGTGGCTTTTTAAAAAAATTGCTTAACATACCGTCGCTTAACCGACGGATATTAGTGGTTTTGTAAAAAAAAACCGTTTAACAGACCGGCTTACATCATTCTCTGCAACCACTACGGGATGAGAGACTGGTCGAGGAAACATGGAATAGCCGGCCCTCTTGATCTTTTTAGAAACCCTAAGAGTTCTCAATTTCAGCTTATATTTCTCTTGAATTGCTAATGCACTTTGCAATTCTGCAATGACTGTATTTATTCCACTTATCTAGCTTTCAAGTTTCTCCAACTCGGTGGCATTTTCGCCCATCTTTCGCTTGAAAGTCTCTTCCATCATCGCATTTTCTTGGAGTCTTTTCTGATAAGCTTCGTATTCCTCGTGAGTTTCATTAACGTATTCAAAAATTTGTTTATTATTGAGCATTTCCTCATCCTTAATGCCAAATTGTCTGAGGAAACAAATTTCTCCAAATACTTTCTTTGCAAATAAACTTCCTCGTTGTCTAACTGCAGCCTTGATCTGCTCAATATGGGTTTTGCAGTTAATTACCTCATCAGATGCACTTTTAGATAAAGACGAATAAGAGTTGACAAGTTCTTTCACATTCTCAAGGCTCCGCTTATAACTAGCTTTCAACATTTTCTGTGTTTCAATCTTCGATTTGAGCTCTGTAATCACTAAATTAATCTGCTCAAGATAAGGATTGCGTCTCCCGGCATCCATTTTACTTTTTCTCTCATAAAATTTTACATTAGGCACTCTGGACTTGCTGGCATTTCTCAAACTGCTTCTTGTTTTCCGGTGGATTCTGATCATGAAGACTTATGACATCCTCTTTGAACCATCAATTCTTCCCTTGTCTATTTTCATCGTTTGGCCTTTCAGTGGATTCAGGTTTCTACAAACACCATCAATACCATACGCTCAGAGATATAAATATATCATATACTTTAATACTGGCATAAGCTGAGAGATATCAAGCTATCATATAATTTAATGGCATTTAAGTACCACAACTAGAACATACGGCTTCAAACTAGCAACGATTAGAATTTAGAGGTTACTAGTTGATGGGATATGACTCAAATTTCCAAACATCCTTCACTTTGCATAATTTCTGTCAGTCAATCAAATTACTGTAATTTGAAGTCATTGATGTCTTACAGAAACACCATTAAAATAACTGACACTCATAGAAGTGAAAGGTATTCATTAGCCGAACTTAAGACTGATATCTAAAAGTCTGTGCAGTCTCTAAGGCGCTCCTAAAACATTCAGCGTGACCGTATAAACAGACATAATGTGCACTGCAATTGATAGTGTAAAGGCGAGGGAAGAACATCTAGATGGACTGATAAAAAAGTACATTTTAGTATTAATATTAATGAATCTAAAGAGTGGAGTGGACATTTCTTAATTTTATTTAATTCTAGTACGAAAAAGCCCGCTCTGAGACAGAATTATAAATATGAACGATCTTCTGGGACTGCAATCAGGATTCAGGTAGTTTCGTTTCAGTTACTATTTTTTCTTTGTTGAAATATATATTTAGAGAATGTGACGTGTAAGGTTGGTCGATCGAAAGGAAAAGTTGGAATTTCTGGTATGGCTGATTGTTTGGAAAATTTGATAGTTATTGTTTAAGATAGTTGATGTACTTTATTAATCTTCTAAGAGATGGATCCCAGCATATTGTAGCCCAAACATTTACTTTCCGACGATTGGTGGCAGTGACAACGAATTTCAGGCCTGAGTGTCTCTTAAGGGCATGCTTGAAACTAATGGCCATGTGATTGATCTAATATCTAAGAAACCATAGAATGCTGTCTATTAGAACAAAATTATGGGCTTTCGAAGCTACTCCAACTTTGCAGTGATGTAGAAGCTTTGCTTAATTTTGATACAGTTGTTTTGGTTTTTGACCAAATACAATCGTAGATGCACAATCAAAACAGAACCTTAAAGTTCCTTGAGGGGAACTTATTTTTGCAGTTATTGTTGAATTGGTAACTTAAAAATTAGTTGTCAAGTATGTAGGGAAAATATCCAAGACCCAAAAATTGTTAATATAGTTACATAGGTATAAGTTTGTGCCTAGGCTACATCAACCTGTAATATATTCCAATCAACTTTTTTGTTAATAGAAAAATTTAGTAGATTTACAATTGAAACTAGAATGGTTTAGCCGACAAATCCCTAAGAAAAATCAACATTCCTCTTTTCTACAATAACTATAGCGTGAGTCAACAATGGATTAGTTCAAGATATTAGTTTAAGCTGTAAAACATAAACCACAAAGCAAGGTCAAATATAAATGTTTTTTGAGAATTTGAGATAAAATTAGCATGAGTAGTACACTTATATTTCAAGGAGCGTACTTCTGACTTCGATACCTGCAAATATGACATGAAGTGATTCACCTGATTTCAGGAATGGCTTGACAAATTATAGATTTTCAATTTTTAAATCAAATTTAATGCCAGGTAATCCAAGGGTATACTGTGGATTGCACCCCTTATTACTGTACACAAGGATAGAAAAGAGCATAGAACCACTTCAAAAAAAGTTGGAAGACACGAACAACAAAAAATGAAGGGTCTCCCCATGTAAGGCAATTCCAAGAGGACCCAGAGGTCAAGTTTCCTTGTTGGAGTGAAGTATTGTTGTGCTAAGACCCAAGAGAGAACTGTTGCAGCCTCCAGGAAAGCGTCGGTTAAATGTAAAGAGCATAGAACCAATGTTGCACCCCTTATTACTGTACACAAGGATATAAAAGAGCATAGAACCACTTCAGAAAAAGTTGAAAGACACAAACAACAAAAAATGAAGGGTCTCCCCATGTAAGGCAATGCCAAGAGGACCCAGAGGTCACGTTTCCTTGTTGGAGTGAAGTATTGTTGTGCTAAGACCCAAGAGAGAACTGTTGCAGCCTCCAGGAAAGCGTCGGTTATCCGACGTCTAATAGTGACACACATGTTGACACATCTCTTCCACCTTGGGCTGTAAAAGCACCTCACCTCTCTTGGTGCAATGAATGTGAAGAGGATACATCTTGTATCAAATATTTTGTAGCTAAGATCAAGTTGCAGAAAAAAAAACTGAGTGATAGTTTGTTTGGACATGACTTGTCCTCATTTTGAAGTGTGCAAAACATAACCCAATTCTAAACCTAAGCAAGTCCCCAAATAAAATTGACCCAAAATTCAAAGTGTTAACAATACGAAGACAAAATTCTATTATAGAATGGAACATTAAAATAAATCATTTTCTTGCCATTAACTTGGACAAATGTTAAAACACACTTAATATGTTCATAAAGAAAAGGAGTTTCCGAAACAAATACTAAAATGCAAGCTCAGGTAAAATAAAGAAACAAATATGGTCCCAACAGCAAACCTCGTAACCACATTGGCAAGGATTTAATTGCCTATCAGTCAAGTCCATTTCCTCTGCCCAAAGTGGACAGATATTTTCCCCGTCATCATTCACAAAGTCCATGCTGTGAGTAGACAAAAATATTGCGCCTCTTTACCATGATTTTCTGGAGTCAAATGTCAAGTATTATCTGTGAGTTGAACTGAAGAACCAACAAAAGATCAGCGAGAGACAGTAACCGCATTTTTGTTATGCAATCTTCATGGACTAGACCTACATTCAAAGAGAGAATGTGTAAGTTTTTAAACAACCAGAATGCATCTACATGGAACAATACAGAGCTATTGTCTCCAAGGTCAAGAGAGATACCCTAGCTTTTCAATAATGCAGAATTTGCAGCTTGAAACTCCAAATAAGAATCTAATCGCTGAGTGAGGAAAATCTGTAACAAGCGGTACACCAATGCATACTTTCCATCTCTCTCAAGTTGTGCCACAGCAGGCATATCTAGTAAGTCACAGTGAGAAGCAAGCAAAATTAATTTATTAGTTGGCATCTCTTTATAACTAAGAACCTTGTGAAATAGCAAACGGGTAATCAAAAATATCCAAAAATTAAATCCAGTAATGAACAGAAAGATAAAATACATATAATCCAAAAATTTAATAAAAAGACACCTAATAAAATAAGCAAATCAAGAAACAGTTATCTGAACAAAAGCAACTCCTTACACTACTCTACCGAAGAGCAGAGAAAGAGTGGAGTAGAATGGGATTGGGAGTTCCAAATAAAATCCGAAGAGCATTCTGTAGTTGTACACATACATCAATATATATACTTTTATATGTTATGATGCATATGTATTTCCCAAAAAAAAACAGTATCCCAAATTAGTTGCAGAATTAAACTGCTACTAGTAAATAAATATTGTATTACTAAGCTGCCCGGGTAACCCACACCCGCAGAAAGGGTGCTTGAATCCATCCGAAGTTCCCATCTCCCGTACCAGATTTTGGATCAGGGACTTTATCTCATGAATCTAAATGAACAAGGCTCTTCCAGCAGGTTAGTGGGGATGGCAATGGCCCAAAACAGATACACACACACACCAATTGGGGGTGCTTCAGGTACAACAGGGGCGCATCCTCTACTAAAAAAAATCATTTTTTTTAAATACCCAAAAATGCAAGCATAGGGTCGAGCCTTCCCCCCAAAACCCTAATCCTTCACTTACCACACATAATGCACTTGAAAGTTGAAACACTAATCACCCTCTCATCTTTCCAATTTCATTTTCAGTAGTGAAGGAAGAAGCAGTCAAACAGTGAAGGGAGAGAACAGTTAAATAGTGAATGGATTCCAGTGCTCTAGTCTTGCTAAAAATTTGTGGACAAAAATAGACAGTGAAGTGGTGAAGTAGATTGAATGTAGTATAACATATGTACTTGACACTTAATTTTACTTTTTAAGATAAGAGTCTAGACCTATTGATATCAATTTCAATTTTCTAACGATAATAATCAAGTAGACTGTTCATTGATTTTCTAATCATTGTATGATTGTTCAAACCTTCTTCATTTTGTGAATCGGATTTTTAAATTCTTAACAATGTAGCTAAGTCACTAGGGTACTTGGGTTCGGGGCTGGGCATGAGCATGGCATGAGCGTGCTTCAATTGCATAATGCTAAATACATTCTGACTTCTGAGTGCATTGCAGCCTACAAGTTTTTATGTAAGCATTATTTTTCATCACTTACCAGTCATGTCCCTCAGGTTTCTTTTTTTGATCTCTCCAATTCTCTGTATTTATACCTGTCAGTCAATAAATAATGTGGTCCAGAGGCCTTTTATCATAGATGAAACCATCTTTAAACATTCAAAACATATATTGTTGGAAAGTTCAAGTCTAGAACATATGACTGGGCCATGAAAATCGATATGCATGAATCAATTTCTTTACTACCTATAAACAAAGTACAAGATGGTTGGGCATTGGGCAACATTTTCAGAATCAGCTCTAAGTGAAGATCTACCTGCCTGGTCTTCCTGTTCTGCTATTTAGATATGATAAATGGGTGGTATAGTGCAATTAGTAGGTATTTGAACTAATTATCAGTGCACATTAGTTACTCCATTGATATGATACTACGATGTTATTAATAATTTGAATGAAGAGTCTTTCGGGCTCAAGTTCCTACATCTTTTCCTATCGCAAGTGTTCTTTGGCCTAGAGTATGTGCTTATTTGTCAACGGCAAATACTGACAGATTGTACCGACTTTGACCTAAAATTTCCTTAATGTTCCCTGCCATCTACTAGCTACCTTGCTAACCAGTTGCAACATTTTCTAATTTATTGGACAAGGTACTGGATACAAGGCTTCCTTGCACAAGTTGTATGTGTCAGAATCAACCTGTCAGTGTTGAACAACCATGACCTTGTTAGCTACTACTCTACCTACTCTCAGGCAACTATCCTAGTTCCTGGGTTTGCCTTTAATTGATGCTTTGGATGGATTCCATAATGAGTCAGTGAATACGAAGGTGCTACAACTGTTTGTTAATATTTTAATAGGTGATCCGAGTTATATTAACTTGAAACATACCTTGCAAGAAAAGTTCTTATTGATGGATTCATCTTCTTTGGCTTCATGGCTGGGAAAAATGCTGCTAGGATATACTGCTCAATCAGCTGCAGGTAATTTTCCAACAGGAGTGTCTAAGTCAGTAAGAGATTCAGCTATTGCTTTCATCAATGCTCTGGTGTCAACTTCATCTGATTCAAAATCAAGAGAACTTTGTGATCACATTCTTGATGCATTGCTTGTGGGTCTAGAGAAGGCATTCCTGTCATTTGATGTTCCTACTGCGAAAGCATACTTCAATTTTGTAGTTCGTATGGTGCTAACAAGCATGTTTCTGAAAAATTAACAGAGAAGCCTTGGTCAAACACTAGTTCTAACAATGATTTTGCTAGCTGTAAGTTAGGGGAAGCAATACAATAAAAACCTACCTAGTTAGGGGAATCAATACTGATCCATGTTTTATGGTGGGAGCAACTCATACAGTTAATAGAAGGCTGGAGAAATAGAAGCATATATTGGGAGTGGAGCAATAAAACCATGTGTCCAACCTAATCCTGCAAGTACATGTTACTGCTTTGTCATTCATGGTAAACATAGGGAAGCTAGGCTAAGAGATAGCTAGCCGTGGAGGGATTTGTATAGAAGTTATGGCCACAATCCTGGAATGCATGAGTAAGTAGTAAGGTCCTCTTTCTTGAAAACATACCTGGGACAGTTCTCTGATGGCCTTGAAGCTATATATCACTATTGAATATAGCAGTTAACTCTCAAGTTTGGTGCAATGCTCAAATACCAGTATTTTGTTAGCAGACTTTTGAGATGGGCATCTCCTTAATTTATTTAAGGCTTAAAATTTGATAGTTTATACGTAATGGTGTCATGTGTGTCAAAACATGGGGTCCCCAAACCTGCTGCATAGATAGGAGACAGGTAGCTGTATAGGAAGCCAACCATATCCTTAAGTTCTGTATTTTATTTTTTATTGATAAAAGGGAAATTTAGGGACAAAATAAAAAATGAAAACATTGAATTACCTGAAATCCACCAAGGAGAGATTCCATCTGCGTAAGAATAGAATCACATTCATGGATCTCAGAATGAAGGGAAACCAGGTTGTCGCTTTCATTTATGTAATCCTGGACAAAAAAGAAGAAATCAATTAAAGACATTAATACAATCAGGAAACATAATGTGATTTCAAAGTTATCACTGAAAAATAATTTAGAAGATAATATCATTCCCAAAATATATATATATATATAGTACAAAGAAACTGCTATTCACACCTCTGTTATGCTGATTTTTATATTTAAGAGATCATAATTTCTCAAAATAAACATTAAAACTAGCTCACTCCAAGACCCCGTGGATGTGTATATATGAATTGAAACATTGCAGCATAACTAGTGATAGGCAGGAGATTCTAAAAGTCTAGCAACACACTATAGCAGCTGTTTGTTCAAGAAAAAAATCAGCAGGACCAGCACTGAGGTCTTATAAAATGCAAATATATTTAGGTGAATCTAGGAGATGGAGACACTGAAAATACAACAATGAAGTCTGGAAATTATTGGCTGAAAATTCAATAAGAACACTTGCGATCTGACTGTTTCTAAAGGGTGCTATTCTATTTGTGCCAGGGTGTGCCACAGGGGTCACAGAGTTGTTTACTCTCGTTTAAGCCGTTTCTTTTGTGATTGTGGAGCAGGAGGGGTAAGAGGGACAAGCTGCCTCTGCTTGAAGCCTCAAAAATATGTTTCTTCCAGCACTACATCATTGAGGGGGGCTAGCGGCGTTGATCCATTCTTTCCTCTCTCAGATGAGAGGGATCATCTTCAGCCATCTGACAGTGACTCTGATCTTGAGGATGAAGGTTGCATGGAGAATGAGAAGACTTTCAAGTTATCTATCCCCAAATAGGAAGAGGATGGGTTGCTATCACTTTTTATGGATATGGATATTGAAGGCCACGGTAGAGATGTGCAGTCAAAAGGTATATCTTTGTGTTACACATCAGCCTACAGATTACTTTTCCTCTCTTATCATGATGGTTCAAATTTGATTGGGCATTTGAATCCTGATGCGACATCTATTAGCAAAGTATCAAGTGTTCTTGAGGGTGATCAAGATGGTCAATTAAGGCCTGCTGGACTACATCACTGGAAGGAGTTGCTTGATGGACGTGGTTTCTTTGTCTACCTCTCTAGTTTGAAGTCGAACTCTCCACTTACTGTGTCTCTTGGTCCTATGGAGCTGTGTGCACAACTTCTGCGATTGCCTGGAAGTCCATCTTCTCAATGGGTTGTCATTTCAGCTTACAGGCCTCTCTCTAAGGACAAAAATAATGTTCTTTTTTTACATGATGATGGTATTTTGCAGATCTTCTCATTTGGAATGGGTAGTGGAACTCGAGGATTGGAATTACTAAGACATGATTGCAACATCAATTCAGAGCAGGTGAACTTCAAGCAATAACTCCTATCGTGCTTGCAAGTGTAATTTCTGGTATCTCTTCTTTCCTGTAATGTTCTCAACTACTTAGAAAGTCTCATCTCATGTCTCTTGTCTCCAATATCTCGAAAGTATATTTCTATTGCCCATTCTAGATATGGCAGTGAGGCTGTAATATTGTGAAGGATAACAGCCTTGAGAAAGTCTCATCTCATGTCTCTTGTCTCCAATATCTCGAAAGTATATTTCTATTTCCCATTCTAGATAGGCAGTGAGGCTGCAATATTGTGAAGGATAGCCATGACTGTGTCCCAAATAGGTTACTTGAAACTTTTTTTGCAAAGTAGGATCTAGATTAGGTTATCTGTTTACACCCCCAGTAAACATCTTGCAGCCTCTGGTCCATCTTCCAAATGCGTACCTGGTTTAAATTTGTTACTTTTCCATCCTAGAGTCACTAGATTAACTTTTACTTGTTTAGTCATTGACTGTTGTCTCGCAAGGAAGAACAACACACTCTTGATTAGTAAAAGTCTATAACGTAATCAATAAGAAATATCTCAGCTAAAAGACCATACCGCAGCAGTGAGCCAACCAAATCAACATCCAACCTCTAATATAATATATGCAGTGAAACTTCCAAAGGGAGCTAAGAAGTTACATTATTTTAGGATGTCTTCAAAGTAACCATTGCCTTTACATACACAATTTAGAGGAAACAAATCATCCAATAATCTTTTCTTCTTTTATTATTTGCACTAATCTGATTCTTGGTGATATATGGGATTAATGAAAGTGCAATAACGTACTCAAACAAGAGAAAAGGAGTATTGTTTGAGAAAATATAATCCAATCTGCTTGTTTAATTGGTACTGACAAAATCAATAAAGTGATGCAAGTAATTGTCCTAGGCCAAAAAGCAGGGCTAATGATAACAACATGATTTAGATGTAAAAGAAAGAAAGAACGAGTTTCCCTTCAGAAATCATACATCATGATATATGATTGTGTGAAGTTAACAATGTCCTGAAGAGTAGGTTCCATTTATGTTGATTCAAACAATTCACTTACCCTTCAGCAAAGAATAATCTTCTTGACAAGCTTTAGAAGCCAAAAATACAATCAAGAGATCATTCCAAGCTTCTCAAGGACTTTAAAAAAATTTCCACAGTTTCTTCAGAGATGAAAGCAGGTAGCAATTCAACCTCAATGCCCTGGATATTCAGAGAGTCCAACAATGAATTCATTCAAATACAGAGCTACATAAACTTGCACAGACAGTATTAATACTTTCAAAATATCACTGAGGTCACTTTGCATTTTAGAATACAGTGGCAACTCACAAACTAGAAAAGTAAAAGATGAAATGAACTTGTTTTCTCTGTCTCCCTCTATTTGTACTAATAATGATGCAGGGATATGAATGATTATTAATTAATAGAATAGATGTCTCTGCATAATCGATGTTGGTAGCAAATAGCACTACAAAATTGGAGGGAAGAATATCGAGGTTATGGCTGGCAAACACATGATACATGGTGTGGACTAGATAACATAAAATTGTTCGATCATGAATTCAATAACAAGGTAAAGAATATGGCTACAGTATGAATTTTAAACGAAAGTCATGCCAGCATCTAATATGACAGCTGCATCCAAATAAAAATATAGAGGAAACAATACCTTATATTTGCCTGACAGAGATGTAGCTTCAATGCGGTTCGGAAGGGTAATAAATAATGTACAACAACTTTCACCCTCTCTACAGGGTAATTGATCCACTAGCTTCCCAACAATATCTTTGATGGGGAGATATCATTCCCATTAGTTTGCTCCATTGATCCAGAAAAACTAGAAATGTGTTCCAGCAGAGAATGGCTATCAAAACTTTCTGAGATTGAACATCTTCAAGTGAAATAGAAGATGCAGCTCATCATGGCATCAATAAGCACCACAAAAGTATACATGATGACCAACAGAGGACCTTCCTAGATCCTGGAATACACATCACCATAATTCAAAGCATTCACTCTATGTTCATAGAGGCTCTCCACAAAAGCAGTCCCAATAGATGTTCCCAAGAATATCATGAGACCCACTTGGGTCCTCCATTTGATTAAATACATGGATCTAAACAATGCTGCCAAGCCCCGGCAATCTTCGAAGATGGAGATCACATTGGCCAAATTGCAGATAATCAAAGTGTGTGCAAACAACACAGAAAAAATTACGCCTAAGCCAAACACAACATAGATAGCACAGCTTGAACAAAACCCCGTGTAAACCACCACATTCACTAGAATCACAAGCAGAAGGAGAAAAGCAGCAATGCATCCGACAATGGCGATACATACCCAGAAATAAGTCAGTATGACACGTTTCCAGATCCTGCGAATCATGGTAAGAAGCTTTGCAATTGTAAGTTTCTTGCTTGCATACGATCCAACCATGGAATGCACTATTGCAGCTTTTGCAAATAGCCAAAGGGTAACCAAGAAAGGGAAGCAGAAAGTCAATGAAAGAACACTCTCAGATAATTTTCGGCACATGAGTTTAGTAAGATGGCTCTTAGGTAGCCTAGATGCCTCTGCCACTAATCTAAACCTAAAAGATAGTTTTTCAACCACTGATTGCTCTACAAAGGCATTTGAGAGAAGGATTGCAGATACAGGGCAGATGAATAGCGCTGCAATTACCAGGAATCCTATGGAATTGAAGCGAAGGATTTTGATGGTTTCTCTCAAGATCTCCAATGCACTCAGAGAGTTGAAGCGCTGCTCCATGTTTGAGCTCTTAGAGAGTCTGTTGGAAAATAGAAGATGGCTCTCTGTTCCATTATCTCCAATGCTATTTTGTATCCCTGATTCTTCTTCCAATGAAGAACTTGGGAGATGTAAAGCATCGAGTTCAATGGTCTCATCATAGCGAGCCATTGCTAGATAATTCTTCAATCCGTTTCTGCAGTACACACTGGTGGGTTTTCATTTTTAGGCATTGAAATATAAACCCAGTTGAGATCTTTGGCAGATCTGGATTGGGGGTGCTATTATAAATATGTACGGATGGCCTGCCGTGTACAGCTATACATTTGCAATTGTGGGCAAAACGGAAAATTTATTTTTCATAGGAATCCAAATGAATTGGGACTTGAAACGTCTGTACCTTGATTTGGAGATCATCCACAGCAGTGTGTCTTTGAAGCCCTTGAAGGTCTGCCTATTTGAGACTAACAATGCCCATTATATCAAGTTTAGACAAACTGGGCACGTTTGATTGAGGATGCTCATGGACTTGTCGGCATTTGATGGAGGTTCTTGCTGCGTGGGAAATGGACAAAACATGTTAAGGCTATCCAATGACCTTCGGATAACAACTAGGACAAAGGAGCATGAGGGTAAGAATATTGCTACTTTGGCAAGTGCCCAAATGCAGTGGACATTGTAAAGAATTTATTGGATTCCAAGCTTACCAATTAAAGGATCCGCCGCTTAAGCGACGCTTATCACCTTCTTCTTCCATGCTAAATAATTGACCAATTAAGTGTATTTATTTAAATGATTGACCAATTTGAAGCATCGTCACTTAAGCTACACTTATGAGATTATCCGTCGCTTAAGCGACGCTTATGAGACTAGCCGTCGCTTAAGCGACGCTTATGGCCACATTTACAAAAAAAAAAATTATCCTTGTGATTTTTGGTAAGTTTAAAAAAAGAAATCCACGCGCTGTCGGATTTTGGATCGAAATGTAGCAGTGTATGGGGTGGTGTCTAGGGACACCATTGTGGTACGATCTCATGGATTTTTTGCGAGCCTGAGAAGGTAAACACTTGATGGTGCTTTCAGTTTTAGAGAGTCTGAAAGCACGAAGAAGACTCCAGTGGCGGCTCTTTTTTGTTGGTAGTCTCCTGTGCCCAAAAAAGGATAAAAGTATACATAGGAGAGCTCAGCCATCCTGGAGGGGATGAGAGACTTATTTACCATTGGTAGTCCAATAAGGCCGGAAAAGGTTAAACCTATATTGGCTGGACAATCATTCAAATACTTTTACGAGCATGAATGAAACCAATTTTGCTCGGCAATCTTTTCTTGTTGAGACAGCTGGAAAAGAGCTTAACGACAAGCGGTGGTGAGATTTTTCGTAAAGTGTGGCCCCTCTGCTTGAGAAAGTGTAAAAGTATGCAGAGGGGAACGATCTTGGCTTGAGTGTGCCAAGGAGGTCCTTTTCATGAAATGGTCTACATGGTCCTCAAAAGGAGATAAATGAGATGATGTAGACGCCCTTTCCTATACTTTAGCGAGCAGGAAAGGAAGCAGTTGCGCTCGACAATCTTTTCATTGTTTTAAGGTGTCAGAAAAGAGCTTAAACAAAACTCCAATGTGGTCAACCGATGGTGGCACATGTGGTGCTCCATGTCGGGACAGTGGACAGTGGTCCAAAGGTCATCCACGCAGTATGGATGGAGCAGAAGGCTCTCAAACATATCAATACATGCGTGGGATAGATCGCGACAGAGGCCTCCGAGTCGGTGCGGTAGAGGCACGCAAACCGAGGTGGCTCTCGGACAAAGGTCATGAGAGCATGTGTGTGTGTTGTGGTGGATGAAATTGACCACATGCAATGTGAGTACAAGTCCGGAAACATTTATATGCCAAATACGTGTAAGAAAAATAAATTGTTTTGTGGACGATGGTCCCGATGTCCGCGTTAGGTGCGGTGAATGGAAAAGACAACTATGTGTTAAAAATGCAAAATAAAAGCTAAAATTACAGTCCTTAATGGGCGGCGGCTCGAAAACTCGCATGAGTTGCGATCGGGAAGTGTGTTGCAAGTACCGGTTCGTAGACACTCGCATCGTCATGTCATGGCTTGTAAATCGAGGTGACTTGTGGGAAATGGTCCTGAAATTGGTTTATTGAAACATGAGACGATGGTCTCAGAAATGGAAATTTGAGCTCGAAGGTGTGAGAGGTGTCTCAAACTAGTTTCGGGTGACTCGGGACTAGTAGCTGATGGTGCTGCCCCCGACTTGTGCTAAAAAATGTTGAAAAACAAGAAAGGGAAAAAACTACGCTATAAGGGACTCATTAGACATAGACTCTCTTGAGGTGGAGCCCGTTGCTCGACTTCTTCAAGAGTTGACCATCTGAGTCAGCGAAGAGGTATGCCCCCTTGCCAAGACGAAGGTCATTGGCAAGGCGGGGTGATGAAATCTGGTCTTTTATGGAAAGAACTGATTCCACACTATGGTTTAAAGGGAATGTGGTAAAACCGAAGGTGGTCTTACAGATATCCTCGTCATCGCGTAAGTGGTGTCGGGGTAGATCAGGTGAATCTTCCACAGATGATGAGACGGAAGGGAAAATGGTGCTAGTGATCATGTAAATGGTATTGGTTGTGGTTTTTGTGGCCTTTCCCCTAGTCTGTGTTGGAGGAATAAGGGTAGTCCTGGAGACAGGAGGAGTCTTTGATGGACCTGGAGGTAGGTGCAACATCATCTTAATTGGTTGGACATGAGTCAACACATCTCGGGGCCTCAGAGGTATGGTAGGTGGTTCAAGGTACCACATAAGATCTCCTAATGTGAAATTCTATAGATTGAGGGTTTCCAAGACAGACTTACTCACGATCCTAGATGGTAGGAAAAGAAAAAGGAAAAGGAAAAGGAAAATGATCATGTTGATCGGGAATGAACCCCACTATTTTCTTGGTAAATGAGGTTGAGGTTGCAACTGAGGTTGCGGCGGTGGTTGGGGAAACAATGGAAGAGACAGGTCTGATGGACTGTCGGTGATGGTGGAGACAAGAGGGTCTGTAGAACTGGACATCATGTAAATGGACATGGTGTCCGAAGAAGGCGGTGGTGGGTGGACTTCTTCGATTAAGGTGATTTCAGACTCAAGGGAATGTTGACGGAGGCCAGCGAGAGCCATTCGAAATTCGGGCAAGTCTTGGCAATGGTGAGACTAATAGCCATACAAGCCATAAAGGGCACAAGCATGGTTTGTCCTCAATTCCTTGTTCCTGACTATTGGCGTGGTTGGGAGTTCAACCATAGGAATGTTTTCATTCGTATCCATGGCATCCAGATGCGCACGGATCACTGGGATTTCAGAGAAATTATGAGTTGGTTGGCCTTGTTGTTCGCAGATGGCACAAGATGCAACTTGTCATGGTTTTGCGGTGGCTTTGGTGTTTTTACCCATAGCCCTTTTGGGTTGGGGCGGTGCAGGTGCGTTGGTTGGCTTGTGCGGACCGGGTGGAGGGTGAGACTCAACCACAATAGGTTGCACCGGGGTTAACACAACCTGGGGCATTGCTGGTTGAGCTGGTGGATCAAGATACCCCACTTGGATCCCCAACGTAAAGTTGGGTAGGATTAAGGTGGCCATGACCGGCTTGCTCATGACACCAAGTGGGGGAAAGAGGAATGGAATTGTATGGACTGGAGATGAGCCCACATAACTCCCAACTGGTTGCATGTGGGGGTGAGGTTGTGGTTGCAACTATGCATAATGCTGCTGCTGTGGGTGATGTTGTGGCTGCTGTTGGTGTTGCGGCTGCATACGAGGTTGTGGTTGTGGTTGGGGCTGCATCTGCGGTTGCTGTTTGGGTGCAACGGTGCTTGATGAGACCATGCACAAGTCCGCAGTTTGCTTTTGTGTCGGTGGTGGTGACACCAATGGGAAAGGAGTTGTCATGGTGGGATTGGTAAACAACCCAAGGCCCACATTCAATGGTGGGGAAGCTGGTGTGTTTTCAACCATAGTGTTGGTTGCAAGGATGACGTTAGCGTGTGTGGTTTCCCCTTGTGGCTCAATGGTGGTGATGGTAGGGATAACGTTGGTAGGTGCTGTTAACCCTTGTGGATCATGGTAGGTGAGCTGGTCAACTGTCACAATATTCCCTTCGTGGGGGAACATCATGAGGTGGAAGATAGTTGACGCAACGGCTCGCATGGCGTACATGTAACTCCTTCCGAGGAGGAAGTTGTAGTCCAATTGAGCGTTGACGACTTCGATTTCAATCAGGACTATCTTCCCAGCTAACGTGATGGGGACAAGGGGGAGGATTCCTTGGGATTTAGTGGGATGCCCATCATAATCCCGCAGATTCGTGGAGGACAGTTGCAGAATTGGTGATCCAAGCTTCTTCCAAACCAAGGTAGACATGACGCACATGGATTCCCCCTCATCCACTATGCATCGGTGCACAACCAAGTTCTGGATGGACACTGGGATTTGGAAGGCGATAGTGGAGGACATGCTTGGTTCCCTATTCTCCGTGTCAAAGGTGATCAGCTTGGATTCGGGTCTACTACCCCTAGAGCGGCTAGTAAGGATTTCCACTGTGTTGGGTATGTTTTAAGTACCTCAAGAGTGGACATGGTGGTTGGTGTTTGGGCCAAATCATCCACAATGCTATAGCTGACTGCAGCTCTAGCTATGGCATTATTGGTAATTCTGCGTATGGGGGGGCATGGGAACGGGGGTAATTGGAGAGGTAGGTTGGCTGTCTTAGACGTGGATGCTGCTGATGAGTCGGCAGGTTTGGTGGTGGTACCGTACTAATTTCATCTAGTCTATAAGTTGACCTCTTCAGTGGTCATGGCTAGCAGGTGGTGAACACCTATTTTGGCCGTGGGCGGTGCCCCCGAAGCGTTGGGATTGGCCTGGGGAGGGGGAGTGGTTGCCACCAATCCTTGGAATGGTAGTGGGCTTTGAAGCACCATGGGGGGAGGTCCTTGTGGTGCTTGGTTAGGTTGGGCTTGATTGGCAGCATTGGCGGCCTGCTGGACCTCGTTTTGAATGGCCTGCTTAGCTCGACCCATGAAGGGACACTCAAACATGTAATGCCCATAAACATCATAGAGTGTACATGGTTGGTTTGTACGCAATGGAGCATTGCATCTTGGTGCATTCTGACGTGGGGGGTTTTGGGCTGGCTGGTTTGCCGCGACATTGTTGGGAGGGTTCGACTGTTGACCACCTCCCTGCGGTTNTGCGGGGCCGGTTATTCCTAGCTTGCCCTTGTTGATTGTTGGGGGCAGGCTGGTTGGGAAGGTTTTGCTGTGCGAAAACTTGTCCCAATGGAGCGGGTGTAGCCGGGGTGGGGGCTTGAACTTGTTGTACTGGCGGTGCATAGTATATTTGTGGTGGTGGTGGTGCCACAAATGTGGGCATTTTCCCCACAAACTGCTGTGCTGGCCAAGCCATGGCCTGAGCCTGCTCCGGTGGCACAGGTTATCCATAGGAAGTCGTCGCTCCGGACTGGGACATCATTCTAGCATAGTCCAGAGCTTGGTTTTGGTAAGCAACATTAGTAGTGTTGCTTGGTTGTGGTCTGATGGCAGGTGGTGTTGATCGAGGTTGTGGCTGTTAGGAGATTGACCCTATGATGCCGTTTGCAACGTGGGATGCCCCCGGTGCATCGCGGTAGGAGGTACTCGGACGAGGAGCGTCTAGAATGACAGTGTACAGGTATCCAAACTGAGAGTAGATCAAATCAAATTGTTGAGCCTTCAGTATGGCCTCTTCTTCAGATTGGGGACTTTTAGATGCAATGTCCTTTGCAATGGGTGGGAGCAAATTCTTAAGGAACCAATCCAAGAAGATCTTGTCGTCTAGTTGGATGTTGCATAAGCTACAACGTTGCCGCCACTCGTGGATATGGTCAGTTATGTGAGTGGCAGTGCTTTGATGGTAGGATAGTAGGATCTCCACCCCCTCGTCATATCTGATAGGGAGTTGGAAATATTGTAGGAACATGAAGGCTAGGGAGTTGAAGTCGGGGTACTTGGCTTGTGGCAGCTTGATGTACCATTTGGTCATGGCACCTGTAAGGGTGCATTGGAATAACCTCAGCCTGATGGAGTCGTCTACAATGCTATTGGATAAGCACCATAGATGGAATGTCATTATGTGGTTTTGGGGACATTCCTCGGCTTTGCCTTCAAACTTGGGGATGTTTGATAGCAGCTTGGTGGTGGATGGGGTCGTTTGTTAATAAAGCCAAATCAGGCAAGTTTAGATGAGCCATGAAGGGTAGATTTGACCCTAAGTTAATGTGGGACGGGGCCGCGATGGTGGTGGGGTTTGCAGGTGCATAATGCATCTGCATGATTGGGGGTGCTTGTGGTGGCACCACTGGATATGGGCCAATGCCCCCAAGTTCTGTGTGGGGGGCGGTATGGGTGGCTGGGGAATTTCCCCCATGTATGATAGTAGGGGCAATGTAGGTGGACAGTGCACTGCCCCCCTGTGTGGCAGGAGGGGCAGTGTGTGTGGAGGGGTCACTGCCCCCATGTGTTACCACTGGGCTAGCTTGGCTGGCCACTATGGGTGGTGGTAGCTGGATGATGACAGTCTCCATGAATGTGCTTGGGTCACTTTCCAAGTTGTGAGTAACAAGTTGTGATGTGGACATGGGTCCACTTGCTAAGGTTAGGCAGGAAAATGGATTCGGGTTCGCATTAGCCATGGGGCTTGATGGTGCGGTGTGGAGGTCTGGTTCAGACTGATATGGGTCTGAATTAGAATCAGAGGCTGTGTGGCCCTCTGATGGTGTGGGATATCATTGAGAACAAATTCTACGGTGCCGATCGAGTGTTCCAAATGGTGGTGGTTCGCCTCTCAGGCGTGAGGAAGAGCGTGGAGGATCAATTGTGTTTGATTTTGTGTATGAAACTAGTGGGTATGAAATTTGGACCCCGGTTTCAGTGGCTTCCTATTGGCTGAAGGTGGTCTCTCAGCCACCAAGACTGCCAGAAGACAACGCTTGGCTTGTTCCTCACAGGTGCTTCTACTCAATCGGAAGGGGTCGTTGCCCATTTCGCTTGGCAATTCCTCTCAGCGGCCAGCTACTTTGGGGTTCCTGTGGTACTCCTCACAATGAGTTTCTAGGATAATCCCAAGTACTTCCCACAGTTGAAGCAGTCAGGGACTTATGTCCTCAAAGACTGTAGAGTTGTTTTGACTTAGTGTAAATTAGTAAATTTTAAGGCTTACTCAGCGTCATGAACTAAGTTGGGTTAATTATTTGGTATGGTGTAGTTGTTTGCTTGTTTTTCTGGTATTTGGTTGCTACAGTATGGTTTATGAATTCATCATGGTAGTTGTGTATGCAAGCATAAACAGAAATTGTAAACAAGTACAATGATTAACCCTGAATGTTTGCTAGCCTAACTAGATGTCTACCTCACAGCGATGTTCCTCTTCAACCAAGAGAAGGTGCTGGGCTCTCAACACAATGGGACTAAGCCCATCCGTACATCCTCAAGTCACCTCCCGGATTCTAGGTTGGTCAACAGGGAGGACGCTTAGCGCTATGAGAAGCCCTCCTTCTCTACCCCCTCTACCTTCCAGGTCACCTGGTTTTAGTGGTTTGAAACAATATCATGGAGTGCCTAGATCTATACGAGCTTGCCCTTCGTCATATCCTAGAATACCCTGGAGGGTGATGACTGGGTAGAGGAGGAAGGGGGAAGCAAGATGGTTGATTTTAAGTTGATTTTAGTTAGACTAGGTTCATTTTATTAAGCCATAATTATTTACTTAACATTTACACGTTGTCATTGAAATAAAATGCAGAAAATAAAAACAGAAATTGAAATTAAAAAGACCAAAAATGGGTCGTGCACCTGTAAAAGTCCCGTTTTTGCGAATTGGATTCTGATCAAACCGTGAGGAATTACCTCGAACGGTTGAAAAAACACTTTGGAAATGGGACCTTTTAACCCTAATTGTGGGAATATTCACAAATGACTCAACAGTTTGGGTAGAAAATGAGCCCGAACACAGGTGAATTTTCAAAAATTCAGTTCGACCGTTTTTGCAGAGTAGAGTGATTTGCAAACCATGAATGGCCAACAGTAACTGGTACTGTGGCCAAATGAGCTTGGATTGGCCTTGAGGAGGCTCGGAAATAACTAGAAATTTAAATAAACAAGAATCTAAGATGGATTTAAGATGAAATTTTTGAAAAACTAGGGCAAATATTTTAAAAACTTGAGAATAAAAAGTTTGGCCCACGGTTCCTGTGGGATCGAGCTGGTATGGTTGCTAGTTCTGTAGTAATGATTTCTCCCTGCTACAGGGGTAGGAATGGATCCATTATGCCTATAGGTCACAAGGGTAGGTTCCTGCTAATGGTAAATGCAGAAAAATGAAATTGAAATAAAAGAAGCAGAACAAAATATTAAACTAAAGCTAAGCTAATATAAACAACAAGAAGAAGCAAATGGCAAGAATAGTAAACTAAATCTAATGGCAGAAAGAAGAAAATGAAGCTATGGTGAACCCCTCTGCAGAAAATGGGTTAGGGTTCCGCCTCCTTAAAACCTGCAAACAAACCTAAGTTCTAATGGAGAACCTGCAAAAACAATGTCAATAACAAAACCTGCAAATAAAAATGAGAGTTAGAAAGCAAATAACATTAAGCAAAATAGAAATAAACCATTGGGTATACCTTCTCTTGGGTGGAAACAGGCCACCATGCCATAGCTCATGGGATCACCTCTCTTGGTTGGGGAGCAATGGCTCAAATGGAAATGGAGATGGAGGGAGTGTGGGTGGCTTGAGAGGCAAATGTGTCTCAAGGCATCCACGGGTAGCATAACAATATGCAAGGGAGAAGTGTTTTGAGAGTGACTCCCCACCCTCCTTTTATAGCTTTTCTAAGGGGTTTAAGGGTTTTAGCCCCTTGTTTGGGCTTTTAGCCCCTTTTTGAGGGCTTTAGCTCCTAGGGGGCTATTTTGGGCTCCTTTTTGGGGTTTTTAGCCCTTTTTCTTCATCCTTGGGCTATTTTAGAGGTGTGGGGGTCTAATGGAAGGTCTAATGGAGTGATATGAGAGTTGTGAGATGGTTTCCTTGGGTGGTGTAGGCCATTGAGAGCTAAGTGGGTGATTTTTGGGTTAACAAGGTTTATCCCAAACTTTTCTGAGTTGGTAAAACACATAACCTCTATGTTGAGGAAGGAAGATGAAATCAAATGGACAGAGCAAGAAAGAAGCTCTTTTGAAGACATAAAGAAGGCTATCATGGAAGCTCCGACCACTTTGATTAGTCCAGACTACACCAAGGGTTTTTACATTTTCTCCTTTGCATCCTATGTCACAGTGGCAACAGTTTCGTTACAAAAAAATGATGAAGGCCTTGATCACCCCATTGCCTTTTTTAGAAAAACATTGAGTGATGTTGAATTGAAGTATGATCCTATTGAGAAGTAGTTCTATGCTCTAATCAAGTCACTAAAAGCATTCAGAATTTACATTTTACATGCAAAGGTCCTGGCTTATGTCCCTTTAGCTGATGTGAAGGATGTTTTCACACAGCATGATATTGATGGAAAGAGAGCCATGTGGGTGGAAAAGCTGATTGAGTTTGACATAGAAGTAAATTCCACCAAGATGGTGAAAGGACTAGGCTTAGCTAAGATTATGTCAGAAGAAAATTATGAGCTACTAGGCATGAATCTCATTGGCATAAGCTCAACCAACTTGCAAGCAGAAACAACAGTAGAAATAGTTGAGGAGCAACATGACAATCAACAAGTAGCTGAGGACTTTTCCTCATGTGAGTGGTACTAAGGTATTATTCATTTCCTACAAAGTTTAGATATCCCCCCTGAGCTTATCCCGACTCAGGCATGGGCTCTTAAGCTTAAATCTATTAAATTTTGTATAATTGATAAGCTACTGTATTGGAAAGATCCTTCAGGAGTTTTACTACGATGCTTAGATAAGGAAGAGTTAGTTTAGGTCATACATCAGTTTCATTCAAGCACATGTGGAGGCCATCATTATTGGAAGACTACAACCCACAAGATTCTGAGGGCTGGGTACTATTGGCCTGTTCTTTTCTCTGATGTGTGTACCTTTGTAAAAGCATATGACAAATGCCAAAGATTCATAGGAAAGCAGCAACTCAGATATTTTCCCCTTAGGCCTATTGTAGTGAATGGCCCTTTCCAGCAGTGGGGTCTTGATTTCATAGCTGGTGAGATAAATACTTCATTAAGTGGTCAACACAAGTGGATCCTAGTAGCCATTGATTATTTCACTAAGTGGATAGAGGCAGTCCCCACAAGGAATGCCACTCACCAAGTTATCATGAGGTTTTTATATGAGAACATATTTATTAGATTTGGATGCCCAGTAAGGCTAGTGACTGATAATGCACCAGATTTTAAAGCCGATGCATTGGTTAACATGTGTAGGTCGATGGGCATCCAATTGGTGCATTCTACTTCCTACTACCCTCAAGGTAATGGCCTTGCTGAGTCATCTAATAAGAGCCTAGTTAGAATCATCAGAAATCTATTGGAGAATAATCAGAAGATCTGGGATTCTAAGCTGAAGTTTGCTTTAAGGGATGATAGAGTGACTAACAAAAAATCCATATGGACTTCTCCTTTTAAGCTGGTTTATGGTACTGAGGCCATTTTTCCCATTTAGCTGATCCTACCAGTAGCAAATTTCTTTCAGGAAGAGCAGGATGAACCAAATTATATGGTAAGGAGGATGCTAGATTTGGTTGAGCTGCAACAAGTCAGGGAGCAGCTAGTTGAGAAGTCAGAAGCTCATCAAAAGAAGATTAAAAGTATTTTTGATAAGAAGGAAAAGGTGGACAATTTTCAAGTCGGAGATTGGGTTCTGAAATGGAATGCTATCAGACAGGACAAGGGAAAGCATGGTAAATTTGATTATCTGTGGATATGCCCTTTTATGATAGCTCAGGTGCAACAGAACAACAAATTCAAATTGCAAAATCTGGAAGGAGAGGAGGTGTTTGATGGCCCAGTCAATGGGCGATTTCTGAAACTCTATTTCATCTGAGGCTTTAAAGCCTTATTATTGTAAAATATTATTTTTTGTTGTTTTTGTTTTTTGCAAAATAAACTCCATGCCCAATGGAACAGTAGAAGATAGGTTTAATTCTTATTTTTTAGGAAAGGCATTTGGTCTGGGATTCTTGGGACCTCACAAGGAGGTTCCCATCCCCAAGTAGGAGCCAGATGTTATCTCCTAAATAAATTAGTTTTCAATAGGTCAAACTCAGAAAATTTAATTTAGCATAGTGATGAAGATTTCGGGGCACATTATGAAATATTTATGCGTGATTAACAAAATTGGAGTGCCTTGTATTTTGTTTTTTCACAAAAATCAAAAGTTTATCTTTCGGTGGCTTAGGTGAAATTTTTAACAGTTCATTAGCCACCAAAAAGCCCCGCTTTCAGTAACTAAAAGCTTGGACTCACGACTTTGTTAACCAACAAAAACCTGTTGACTCCGTTTTTTAATAAAATTTTGAAAAGGCAGCTTTTGGTGGCTTAAGTGAACGTACCAATGGTTCATTAGCCACCGAAAAGCCCAGCTTTCGACAGCTTACAAATTAGACCCAAGATTTCCTTAACAGCTGAAAGTGCCAAAAGAGGAAAACGGTTAGCATATCCATCGAAATCAAACACCGTCAGCATGAGGAATGTCATGATCAAGCACTTAACCATCGAAAAGACTGGGGACTGCAGAAAATCATGAGTTAATGAATAGTAGGTCATTAGTAAACCAAAGTGACTGATAGAGACCAAAACCCTATCTACCCTCCACCTGTCCCATGACTGCAGTCGAACCACCACAAAACATCAAGTTCCAGTTAAAATGATTGCTGTACTAGCCATCTCGTGGTTCTCACCAGATTTTACCGTCATCTTGCTCAAGTACCAATCAACTGATCAGTACCTGAAAATCAGCACCCTATCCTCAGTCCACTCCACATTTTCCTCCATGCATCCTCACTGCTCTAGGCCATCCCTGAAACCAACACGCTAATCTCCTTCCCCGAATTCAAATTTTGATTTTTGCAGGTACTAGAAGCACAATCCAGACATGAAGAAAGGAGGAATACCTGCCTTCAGACTGGAATTGGGTGACATTGGCTATCTCAAGTCACATCCAAAAGTATACCAATTCTTCAAATATGTAGGTTGTTACAGGTTCTATGAGAAAATCCAGGGATCCCACCAGCAAGCGGCATAAGCCTTTGCTCTCTCTTTCGATGGCTCTAAGGCATTGATAGGAAAAGAAGAGTTCTTGGTTGATGAAGCCCTAATAGCAGAAGTAACATAACTCCCAAGGACTGGGGATAAATGGTTTAAAACCACCATAAAAAAGGATGTATAATTCAAGTATTACTTGAAGCCTGGACACAAGAATGTAATATGGAAGAAAAGCATCCCTTCTATCTGGCTTGAGGAGAAGTGGCAGTAGTTGCTGAAAGCAATCCTGTTTTGTATAACCTGTGAAGGCAGGTATAACAGGGTGATGATATACCACTTTAACTTGATGAACCATTTCACTGGAAGGAGACCACTAAACCTGCCCTTCTACCTACACAAGAGCCTTACCAAGATGGCCCACCAAGTCAAAGCTCAACCCACTAAAATTGTAGGCATGATATCTCATCATGGCATGATAAAGCTTATTGTCCAAGAACTGCTGCAAAGAAGAAACATAGCATGGACATACTTCTTATTTTGGAATGCGTTTGAAACAAGATTGCAGCCAGAAGACAAAGGGAAGTCCCCTTCAAAGAAGTCCACCACTCCTAGTAGTGGCAAGAGGAAGAGGAGGGCCATCTCACCAGTGACAGTGGATCAAACCTCTCCAACTTCTAAAACCAACAAAGCCAAAATAAATATGGATTTCAGTGGAAAGGAGGAGGAGGCTCTAGCACAAGGTGAAAATATACTTAACCTACCTTACTCAGAAGAAGAAGAAGAGGAGCAGGAAGTTGACCTAACAAAGCAGGTTGCAACAGAACATGAGGAGTTCCGCTCACCTACACCAAGGGAGGGTCAAGATGAATCAATTACAGAAGCTTCCTCTAGAAAACCTAGGACCCAAAGAATCAACCAACTATTAGGGAAAATATATGAACTAGAGGTCCTAGATAGAGAAATCAAAAGAACCAATGCAATTTTAACCAAAAGAAATACTCAATTACATAAGTCTCTCCTAGAAATGAGAGGGATGTATGTCCTGCTGAAAAGAAGAAATATGAGATTAATGAAGGAAAAATATAGGCTCTACAGGATGATCATAATGTCAAGGTTGCAGAAGAAGGATACAAACCCTAAAACACACCTTGCCCTGGAAACCCTAACAGAGGCAACAATAAGCCTTCAGGACGCAGAGGTAGCCCATGATGTTGCTGATATTCCAAATCTTATGTAGGTTGAAGAAGTACCAGAAGGTCAGGAGTAAAGTTGTAAAAGGATGATTAAAGACTAATTAAATTTTGTAGAAAACAGAGCTTTTGGTGGATTAGGTGAATGTAGCAGTTGTTCATTAGCCAGCAATAGCTCTGCCACCGAAAGCAAAGCTTTTGGTAGCTTACAGACCCAAAATTATGTTAGCTTAACCACCAAAAGCACAAAAGGGTGCTAAAAGACATGCTTCCACACATATCCAATTTTGATCGATCTAGACACCTCAAGGATGAGTTATGAAGTTGGATATTAGTTAATTACACCAGTAGGCTGGTTCTGTTCCAGTTTTTGAAGGTGCCAGCGAGGTGAAAAGCATCACAAACCCTATCTACTTTTGACAAACCATGACTTATCTGTCAGAAAATAGGGCCTAGTTTTAATTTAGTGATCAATATAGTTATTAAAGAGTTCAAGGAGTGAACACGAATTAGAGTTAGATAGACTAACAATTAAGTTAGGGGTTTTAACCTAATTTTTGCAAAAACAGTTATGTTATCTATTTTTAGTAAATCAGATCCAACTTTTCAGGATCTGAAATAAATTTTGTAAAGGCTATAAAGCCTAAGACTTATGTTGAAGCAAAGGTTCAACTTTGGAGAATTTTAGATCCTTATTTTTATCAAGCTTCTCATGTTATTCATCATTTAATATAATCTCTTTTTCCATTATATGTTCAGGTTCCATCTCTTTTATGTTCTATACTTGTGCTTGGATGTCTGATTCAGGTTTATTCTTTTTGTCTAATACCAGATAGCTGTCATCCTATCTATGTGTTGATGAGTGGAATTACAAGTATTTTTCCTTGTTATGATTAGCCATTCATATGTGATTGTTTTATATATGAATATGCCAGCATAGTAAGTTCTTCATTTATTCGCCTTATTATCAACCCTCTGAACATTGGTGGTTAGAAGACTTATCTTTTGATTGAGTTTCATGCATGTCTTGAGTGTGTGAGGTCCTTTAGGTCATCTGAATTGATCCATTTAGAAAACCATTAAAAACATTTAAGTTACCAGGCATTGTCGAGCTGCAACCTAGAGGAGTTTCCTGGAGAGCTAACACCCGGAAAAGTCAACTCGTGGCCTCCTTATTGTTTTTGATGAGGACGAAGGGGAGCAGAAAGAATTATTTAAATGTGAGGAGATGAGTGTCAGAGGCGTGCGGAACCAGTTCCAAGTGCAAGGAAAAGAAATAAGAATAGCGCGAGGAACATGCGCAAGCTAAGGACACTCGAGGAGTGTCTCCTCAAGGTAAAGGTTTTCAAGTTGTACTGGAAAAATGGTACAAAGCTGAGCAGTGATGACAGCCGAGATGAGGGCTTGTGCAATGAGATAAAAGCATGCAATCTTACATCAGGATCATAAGCACAAGAAGGGTACATGCAAATGCAGTTAGAGCTTGAAAAACAAGGTGAGACCAGTAAGCAGTTGTGAATCCAAATAAGAATCTTGTCTCCAAGAAACAAAGGTATCAAGATCATATTTAGAAGAAAATATACGATATAGGTCACTTGGGTAGAAACACTTGCAACTTCTCTATCTTCTACAAAAAGTGGAGTCAAGGCATAATTGAATAAAGAAGAATATATAGTGTGAAGGCCCAAGGATTTACAATCGATAAGATAAAACTCAAGATGAAAGCTAAAGTTGATAGGGGTGATAGATTCTACAGGAACAAACTTAGTATCACTGGAGTCGAAAATTATACAAGAAGAATCATACTCATCAGGATCAGTGACTTGCTGTTCAAAGGGAGAGTCCACATACTCAATAATGGAATCATAATAGGATCGATCAGAAGAAGGATCAGACTCACTAAGCAAATTAGGGCTGGAATGATTCAACATCCATGAGAAGGTCATATGGTATCAAAGAATTTAGAAAGAACTCATCCAAAGTATGAATACCATCCCAGTTAGGACACATGCCTAAACATTCAAATGGATCAACATGGTGGAGAGCGGGCTCCACATTCCATATAGGATGGATCACCTAGTCAACTATTGGGACCGAGTCCCTAGAAGGTAAGCATGAACACAGAGGATTCTTTTCATTAGAAATTGAACATGAGGGATATGAGGCCACATAGCTCACCCATTGCGGGGTAGTGTATATTGAGACACTGGGAATCAATAAAGGAAAGACTTGGTCTCTAGTTGGGTCAAGAGAGGGATCAAGAAATGCCAACTGATTGATAGTAACAATGATTTCATTATGAGGGAATTACATCACACGAAAGAATGTTGAAACCACATCTTGCATAACATAAACATAATCACACACGATGAGCATATTAAAGTCCAAGGGGTCCTCTATCTCCATAAAATCAACTAAGATGATCTTCCCACCCAAATTAATGGAAGTTTGAGTAAGAATTCCCAGAGATGGATTAGTTATTCTATCAAAAGCCAGTAACTGACTATCAGTCGACATAAGGCTGGGAGATCCCATTCCTCTCCAAGCATGAGTGGATAAAATGCTAATAGAGGCTACTTCATATACAATACAACAAGTGATTGTGTAATGTCCGATTTGGACCTTAATTTGAAAAGGTGCATCGAAAGGAAGGCATGACTCAGCTAGGCTATCCCATTTGTTGACCACTTTTCCTATCTCGCGCGACCTAGGTTCAGCATAGCTTATCGATCCAACAACTACCCGAGATACTGGCCTGATAGAGCAAACCATGTCGGCAAGAACTGCGAAGCAAGCGCAGTCTCACCCGAGATATCTCTTAGATGGGTAACCGTCGGAACCATGTTTCTGCGATTGTTGAGGGATTATAGTCCCTTGGTTCGTAGCCAAGGAGCTCAACGAAGGAAACATGATGGTTGGACAGAGGAGTCAATTCTGCACAACCGAGCACAAATACATGTCATCGCGTGCGACTTGACCTTCCTTTCCACCTCACAACTGGCGCAACTAGTGCGACACAACTGACTCATATCAATTGAACCTACAACTCTAATCGTGACTCGAGACAAAAACATACATGCCGATATACATATGTTATTTTGATAATGCCCTTCAATCATTCATCTATTGATTACAGAGTAACATTAGAGATTTAAGCAACATTCAACATTCTACAGAAATAAAATAGTAGGCATTCACATAAACATTCACCACATCAATCATTCATTTAGACACAAGAGATACCGTGGAAACCCATATGGGAAAAACCACCAAGGTGCTCTTCATCTGGAATGAGAAAGGATATAGCACCTTACAGTCTGTAGGATGTAGACTAATCTTAAGATATGTATTTAAGCTTCAGAATCATGCTTCTCATGCTCTCTGGTTCGCTCTTCTACTCTACATCTACTCCTACCGTTCTGCTCACATGGCAGCCAAATCCGTGGCTCAACAACCCCTCTATCACTACTAGACCTTCCTGAGTCTCCTCTTCTCTGATATCTACAACATTACAATAAAAGTGGCATCCTTCGCCATCAATTACTACTGAATAGACAAACTACTGCAGAAGAGCTGCCCTAATCCATAACCACAATCAATAGTAAAATCCACTAAAGATGAACAACACCCAACCGGGATTAACAACAACCACACAGAGCAACCTTCTAACTATTGCATCGCTCCTATTTATACTATTTTACATGACCACGTAGGGCCAACTGCTTACAAGAAATCTGTTAGCCATCACCATCAGCGACCCCTCTAGCTACAACTGTAGTGATCATGAATTGACATGAGGCACTATCGGCCTGACTTACAAATATCTTCTCATACATGCGTACCTGCAGGATTACGCCGCCATAAACGACCATGATTTGGATTCTGCACCCGTCACGTTTTGGTCATTATCCCTTGCGTGCTTCTGTGCTTTCCTTTCCTTCACCGCGCACCTCTCTTCTCTGCCTGCACGAGTCCTTTGCTTCCTTCGCGATCTTCCTTTGTTTCCATCGCGTGCACGCCGCATATTCTTTGGTTGCGCACACGAGCTTCTTCCCTATGCTCCTTTCCTGGGCCAACAGGCCCCAAACACTCACCTGTGGCTCATTTCGAGCCACGAAGCAAGGGAGATATGAAGAGGCATGACCTGCGTGGCATCTTTTGCAATTTTTTTTTCTTGTGCAGCTTCTTCTGCCTCTTAGCTTGTGCACCTTGTTCCTTTGTTTTTTTCTTGACGTTTTTTGCACCGCAACTTGTTTCCATACTTGGATGCTTTGTAAGGTTAGCAGACCAATACAACTTATTTCTTGGCACCATCAAGAGACTCATAACAGAGTGTTCAAGTTCCAAGTTCTCTTAGGATGACAAAGTAAGCTATGCGCTTGTTATTGGGACTAACCTTGCAGAGAACAATAATGTTGTATTTACTCTGGGACTCTTTCATCATCTTATCATAGTCCACCTCCAATTTCACCAAGGGTGGCTAGTGTCCCATTCCGCCACAGCAATCTGGGTGGCCTTAGTTCTTCTGCCATTCTCAGGCTCCTAGGGTTTTGCACGTGCTTGCTGTGGCTTGTTCTCTTGTTGTTCCTCCTTGATTTCATCTTTTCTTCATCTGGCTCTACACCACCCTCCTTGATACAGATATGGAATTTGAAGACATGTCCATATTGAAAAACAAAAAATCCCTGCTAGCTAGGGTGGTGGAGGTGAGTGGTTTGCCAAACTTTGACAAATTTCACATGAGCAGCATAGAGTACAAGCCGTAACTGGCCCTTTGGCCCTTCCCTGGTCCATTGATACCTGGATATCCTTCCTGGATTGTTGAAATATGAGCCCACTTTTGAAGCCTGCAAAATTTGTGAAAGACGATAGGGACTCTGGTTCGGATCTCATAGAGTTTGTCAAATTGGGAAAGAACTTTGGTCCCTACTGGAGTCCGCTCTGGTGCCTCCGATAGGACCGCTAATCTACCGATCTACTAATATCCAAGGATTAATTCTCTAGAGACTTCTAGCTGGGTCGAATTAACTTGTAGAGTATCAAGATCTTCCTTATTGCTGTCTCTGGATATACCCGACACACTGAAAGCTGTAGCAAAAAATCCAGTCCGCAAGGCTGCTCGACATGACACTCCCCAACCCATTTGTAACTGCATATGATGCTTGATCAACATGACTCAGTGATGTATTCTTGTTGCAAGGGTGCCCTGATCTTCTAGGAAAAGCATCGAGTCATCTTCCCTGTAGGATTATCCAGGTGCATCAGTAGGACAAGACCTTCATCTGGTGTACATGATTTTCTTCTTAGATTTGCTATGATTACCAGTGTCGTCACTTTTGGGTACTGATAGTCATGATCAAGTATTGATGAGCTAGACAACCATCGTTATAGATTGTCCCACACTTGATCCGCCGACAGTGCTATCTTGTCACAAGCACCAAATCTCTGTTGAATCTCGATGCATTTAACGGTCTGTTAATGCTTGCCAGTTGTTGTGGACTTGCCGTCATTTGTCTCATAACTAGTTTGGTGGCAGTTTCAACATGCACCATCATTTCCATGCAACTTCTGCTTCTGGTGCCACATCATCATTATGCACAGGCTGCGCTACGGTTGCCTCCTTTGATGGTTTCCAAAATTTAGATTTTTTTTTTTGGTTATGTGCCTTGGATTTATTTTCTTGCACTATTTTAAGATGTTGGTGTCGGCTCAGGCTGCACAGTAGTATGGACCTTGTCTTGGAATTCCTGCACCATTATTTCAACTTTGGCAACTTCCGCCACAGCTTCCTTTGCTTGTGCGACTAGCTACTCCACACAGTCAGAATGTACATGTTTGAATGATTCCTCCTCTATCGATTGCACTATGATTTGAAGTTTCTGCTGCACCGGCTAAATATGCCCTATGAGCTACTCAACTTATGACTAGAATGCCTCAACCTTGGATTCCCTATCTTTTTCTTGTTCGCGAAGGGTCTGCACTTCTTGTTGCAGGCTTTTGATCTCTGTATTCTTAATGACCTTCTGCTGGAGGGGCAACTTCCACATTTTCGCCTTTGCAGCACTAATGCACTCATCTACCTCTCACACACTCTACCTTGTTTTCTCAGCTGTGTCATCTTCAAGTAATGTTTCCCAAATGGTCGCAACAAAGTCTGCGGCCATTGCACAGAGTGCCTCTCCTTCTTTGATTTTCTCAGCATCTTCAGACATTTCTCTTCTTCTT
Organism: Pseudotsuga menziesii; assembly: GCA_001517045.1. Taxonomy (NCBI): domain Eukaryota; kingdom Viridiplantae; phylum Streptophyta; class Pinopsida; order Pinales; family Pinaceae; genus Pseudotsuga; species Pseudotsuga menziesii. Next base: position 798,973 of record LPNX010790061.1, on the reverse strand, counting down.
TCCGCAAGAACCTTCGAGGGTGTGCTTGGTATATTCCTGGCTTGCAGATCTTCCACTTGGTGCTAAAGATCTTGTGCGATATTCGCAAGCCTGTGACTTTAGCTAGGGAGTCTTCATCTTCTTGCCCTACCCCTGGTGGGAATGCTGCAATGGCATTCTTAATAGAGTCGACCAACGTGATACAGTTTTGTTCATAGGCTAGCATTTCCTACTCCTTCTTGGCAAGGAGGTTGATGCGCTCTTGCAGTTCCTGATCCTTTCCCTCGAACAAGGTCTTGCGCAGTTTTGCCTTCCTTTGCTTCCTGGTAAGCAATGACGTTTTGCCTTAGCCGGAGTTCGGTTGCAGCTGCCTGCTGAATGTTATAGATTTCCTCCAAGTGCAACTTGGAGAAGTCTATCTCAACACTGTTATCACCAGGACCTGCACTTGTCTCTTCATTCGTTCCTATTTCCTGCCTCCGAATCAACACTTTGATCGATGGCACTAATTTTGGTGTAATTAGTGGCACGCTGGGATCAACACCATATGTTTCAGCCTCCACAGTGTCCTTGATATCGTTAATGGCTGCTATCAACTTATTGAGGTGGTCCTGGAATTGGGTAGCAATTCTTGCAAAACTTTGGAAACATCGTTGGAAAGTTCCTGCAGGTCATCCTTAGTCAATGTATTTTTGTTCACCGTTTTGTCGGCTTTCTACTTCTTTCAAGTTGATTGGCCTTCCTTTGGCTGTACACGGGTTTGCGTCTGTGCCTGATCTCCACCAGGTGGCTGTTTTGAAGGATGCTGGTCTGAGTCATCCATATTATCATTGTCCTCGATGTGTTCTTGCGACGGATCATCTTGGGTATCACCGCCTTCGTGCTATTCACCATTAACTTGATGAATTGGTGGTTCTTCTGCGTTCTGTTCTTGAGGCAGCGGCTCTGCGAGTGGGCCGCGCCATTCCTCTGGCAAAAGATTGATGATTGCATCCACATTGTTGTCTATCACCATAAATCTCACTTAGTGTACCTGCTGAAGCAGATATTTTGTTGGAAACGGGTTTATGTTATGCACATCAACTTGAAACTTGATGAACGTAACGTACCTGTGCATAGTTGGGGTGCAAATCCCGTGGGACTGCCGGAAAACCTCACGCAACACCTTTGTATGCATAAAGAATACAATGTTGTTATCCTTCTGGTGATCACTGTTCGCCTTATCTTCCCACATATTCTTGTACCTTGCACCCAAGAAAGATAGCAGGACATCCATTTGTACATAGTCTGGAGGGTCAGCTCAGACAATGAAGGAAATCAAAATTAGTAATGAGGAATAATGGAATTTATGATCTTCCTTGTGTTGAGCCAGCATCGCATATTCGATCAGTGCATTTAGCAAGTACCATGACCAGTTGAAATTTTCTCATAGTGCACATAAATCTACAATTTCCACTACCACTGCCGAACATTGCATCGGTATCATCTTATGAAACATTTTACAGGATAAGATCTTTGCAGCAACACACACACTTTTGTCCTGGATGGGCCCAAGCAAGTAGCCCTGGCCCGCTCCCTGAAGGTTATGCTTTTGATTGATGGGTTTAGTGTTGTGCTTAGCTAGGTAAGGCAGATGATGTTTTCCCTCACTTAGGAGTCTTGTTATCCTTGCAATTAATTCAGCATTAACTGGATATGGCTGATCCAACCATAAGTATACTCCATGGAAGTAGACTAGTAACTGCTTCACGTATGTATTTACCTGTATGCTAGGGCCAAAGTGAGGCATGAAAAACATGTTGGTTAGACCTACAGTGTCCAGTCCCTTGGCCCACTTCTTTGGCTTGATCACCTAGTCATCACATGCAGCGGCCTGGGTTATGCTCATGCAGTCTTTTATCTGCAACCCCTCTTGCTGTCGGGTGTCGTAGCCTTGGAACTCCAATACAACCAACTTGGAGAGGATGTCGTGCAGCAAGGTCATGCCGATAGGGATATTTGGTGCTATCAGAGTGGTCACCACCTTCTTTGGAATATTTTCCTCCACTGCATCGCCTCTTCTTAGCCAAATGTAACAAGGGAAATCCGGGTCGGCCCGCTCGACCTTCGGTTCTCTCTGTGGTGGCACACCTTCGGTTCCGATATTTTCTGGTTGCTCGGCAGTAGGTGCCTTTCCTCATTTGTCTAGAGAGGTCGGAGCCTTACACTTTTTCTATTTCAATAATGGTAGTGTAGATGCCTCTCCCAATTGCATCTCACTAGGCTGCCTCAGTTCTTTATTCGGTGCCATAGTTTCTTGTTGTGGTCCTGGAACAACTGGCTTTCTTTGGACTGGGTTTGGTACAGGATGCGAACCAAGGGTTGGAATGGTAGCATAACCATCCCGCATGCTTTGCTGCTTTCTTGTTCTTTCCATTGCGTCGATCTCTGGTGGCTGCTGTGGTTGCTGATCCCTAACTGACTGTATTTCTACTTCCTCTGAAATGGGGCAACCAGAGATGACAATAGCTTCTGATGCCTCACTCTCACTGGGAATGTTAATTACCATGGGTGTCAGCGTATTTGAACAGGGATAGCAAGGTTTAGGTCTATAATGGCTCTGCTATGGTGCTCACTGTGCGTAACAGACAACTTGATGGGGAAGCCAAATATTTACTTAGGCCTCGATGTCCTTTAATCATCATTTGACGAGAGGTTGAGGTCTAATCAATTTCCCAGGTTTCCTTTTCCAATGCTTTATTGATTAACTTATGTAACTAGATTTTTGGGCTGTACTTGTTAGACTGGTTATGGAAATTAGTGCAAGGATGGGTGATGAGATCTAAAAGTACGCTTCCCTATTCCTTGTACTGCGTCAATTTAATGCCATGTAGCTGTCCCAGCTGTCCAAATATTTGGAATATATTTGTAGGTTAATGTTAGCCAGCCTGCCACTCTTGTTTTTTACATCCTTTGGCCTCTTCTTTCCTTGTCCCAATTACCAATGGATTTTTGCTTTGCCCGCACTTTGCACACTTCTCTTCCCTCGCTTGAGTTTGCACGATGACTTGGTTATTGTGCGGTTTGTTGCTCGTGCTTTTCTACTGGTTCTGTCGTGATCCTACAACAGAATAGGTTACATATTTTGGCCATTTTTTTTTACATGTGTTGTAGTAGGGTTTCAGAAAACTTCCGTTCAACAAACTCACGACATGGGTACCATCGACTCTTTTGGGGTTGTCCTGCGCCCATATCCATAACCTGTGCGATCGTATATGGCCTTAGCCACTGTGTCTTCAGTTTGCATGGGTGATTGAATACTTTGTTGTCATAATGTAGGACAATTCTTGCTTCTGTAGATGGATTCACCTTGATATATTGATCATGCCATGCCGGTAGCTGTTGCTGACTTGGCTTAGTCTGTAGTCGCAAGGGTATTTTCATACCCTCTAAATCTCTCACCATTCCCCTTCTTCCTGAATAGTTGAGAGGGAATAGGGTCTGGTACTCCTGCAAGAGATCCGTGACCTTTACAACTGCTTTAGCCTGTGAACACTTTTGTATTATTCTGTGATCTTCAACTGTTTCAACTGCTTTTAACCTGCTAATGTTAATCGGATTATCTCCCGCATCTCTAGTGATACTGTCTTGCTGACTAGTTTCGTTGTGCTAGTGAACATTAGCCTCTTTGTTAAGGATCTCCTCAACTATTCTACTCTTTTCCTTCGGAACTGCAACATCAATTGTAGGGTGCTTGTTAGCAAATACAACTGTATGCGTAACCTGCTGGGTTCCTTGTCACAACTGCTTAGATGTATCGCAGGTCTTAGGCATCACATCCAAGGTGTATATGAAACTCTCATACATGGGTAACTCCCTTCATTCAGTCTCCACCCGTCGCACAGACCTTGTAACTCTTGCACATATTCTCATAGAGACTTCGTGTAATCTATTTTGCCAATTCTCTAAAGCCTCTCCTGAATCAGATGTACATGAACTCAGGCATTTCCAGCTCAGGTTTTCATCAGTTGTTGGATTGGTATAATATTCCTGCATAGCTGTGACATTGTAGATTTGATCAAGGTAATCACCCCGGCCCTCATTATAAACAAGATCAACGTATCTTTGCCCCTTAAATGGATCAATGGGTGATACTACCCTCATTTCCTCATCTTCAAAAGAGAGGATCCTTTTCTTGAAGTTTATGATTGTTTTTATTATCTATAGACCAATCTATCCCTAGTAGCGTGGGGTAAGGGTTTGTGTCATCGACAATGTTTATGACTTCAAAGTCTGCGTGTGTGTGCAATCCTTCAACATCGACATTTACATTGCTCAATCAACCAATGGGTATGAACTTCGCCTGATTGGCAATTCGTAGTTGGATAGGAGACCATTCCAAGCATAGATTGCCCATGCTTTCCCATGTCTAGCGGGTTAGGATATTGACATCTGAACCCAAATCCAAGATGATATAGTCCATGTCATAATCACCTATCTGCACATTCATTCTGAGTTCATGGCCAGTTTTCCATTTCCTTTGCACCTGATTAACCTTCTTCTCAAATTGCGGCTCTACAGGAATCTTGTCTATCATTGCTTGCAGATCTACAATAGCATCTTTATCTTGGATTAGCAGCAAACAACTTGATAGAAAGGTTCTCAACTTACTAACCTTTGGTGGGGAGTTCTTATGCAATACATGTTGTAACTGTTCAGGCATGTCCTTGAATTTCGTAGAGGTCGATTGTACTTCTGGGTTTATGAATTCCAATTGCACATCCCAGAATATTTCTTTCTGTTTTTGGACGATTAGTGGCTCCTTTTTCTGCACCCATGGCCTCACTTGTGGTTGTGGTTTTTCTTGTGGGTTATCTTGGTTTTCTCTAATCGTCGCACCTCCTCTAGTTACGACGAATATGTTCAGGTCTTGCAGTTAAGCCATGATCATTTGCACATTCGCATTTGCATTTGGGTTCAGGTTTGGTGGAGGGTTAGGTGTGGCAATGGTCCTTGATTGCCATTTTGTGATCAGCTGAGGACATTGTTTGACATTATGGTCTTGTCCCTTACAATATGAACATATTCTTGCAGGCTCTAAAAAATATCTAGAAAAGTGACATAGTTGTCCATAGTTAGAGCATGTAACTGGACCTCTTCCCCTACCAAATCCTCCTCTGCCACCTCGTACTCTAAAGTTTTCGCCACCCCTTCTTTGAGGGTGTAGTTGTTGTGGTGGGTACTGGTTTTGCTGGTAGTGTTGCTGATAGGGGTTTTGTTGCGCATATGGAAGCTGGTACTGATTAGCTAGGAACTACACAGGCTTATATGAGGCTTGCGCCTATTCAGCCTGAGGGAACCCCTCATTTTTCATTAAGTACACGTCGACTGTCTTTTATTTTAGGAGTTGGTATGCTCTACATCCTTTTTCATTATGTCCTACTGATTTACAAAATTTAAAAAATAGGTTTGCAGGGGTACTTACAACTTTTTGCAAATATAAACATTCTTTGTCATGGTGGCCTCTTGATTGGCATATACGATACCATGGTAGCCCATGGCCGTTTAATGGGTTAGGTGCACCTGACATGACATAGTTCATGAAGGTCGGACAATTATCCTTAGTGTGTTCGTCTGTCCTACATTTTGTGCACCATAAGTCCTCTTGTGCTTCTTTTCCCTTCTTGACATCTTGAAGTTGTATCGTTAGGTTGGTAAGATGTGACTATATCTGTACCATTCTGGCGGCACCATCACCAATGGGCAAGGCCTCTAGCTTCATTTCCAGCTCCAGTGCTTCTGTTTGCAATTCAATATTTTTCTGCATCAACGGCCCTCGGATGTGTGGTAGCAGAGTAGTAATAAACCACTCCTTATGCTACACATCAGAAATTTGGAAGCTTACTTTGGCCATCAGTGATTTAAACCATTGGTCAAAATCCCATACCATTTATGCTAGAGCTTGTTTGATCTCTTTGATTTCGGTAATACATTGTGACTCTGATTTAGGTTTCCCAAACTCAGATATCATTGCAGCTCAGATCTCCTCAAGGGTATTCTGTGGTGTTCCAGCTGGTGCGGTGCAGAACTTCATGAACCAGTCTAGCGCGCGACCCCTCTCCAAGAGTGAGTGGATAAAATACTAATAGAGGCTACTTCATCTACAATACAACAAGTGATCGTGTAATGTCCGATTTGGACCTTAATTTGAAAAGGTGCATCAAAAGGAAGGCATGACTCAGCTAGGCTATCCCATTTGTTGACCACTTTTCCTATCTCGTGCCACCCAGGTTCAACGCAGCTTGTTAATCCAACAACTACCCGAGATACCGGCCCAACAGAGCAAGCCCTGTCGGCAACACCTGCAAAGCAGGCATAGTCTCACCTGAGATATCTCTTAGACGGGTAACCACCGGAACCATATTTGTGCAATTGTCGAGGGATTATAGTCCCTTGGTTCGCAGCTAAGGAGCTCAATGAAGGAAACAAGATGGTTGGATATAGGATTCAGTTCTACGCGACCGAGCACAAATACATGTCATCACGCGTGACTTGACCTTCCTTTACACCTCGCAACTGGTGCAACTAGTGTGGCATAGTTGACTCATATCAATTGGACCTATGACTCTAGTCGTGACTCAAGACAGAAACATACAGGCTGATATACATATGTTTATTTCGATAATGCCTTCCAATCATTCATCTATTGATTATAGAGTAACATCAGAGATTTAAGAAACATTCAACATTCTACAGAAAGAAAATAGTAACCATTCACATAAACATTCACCACATCAATAATTCATTTAGACACAAGAGATAACGTGGAAACCCATCTAGGAAAAACTGCATGAGAAAGGATACAACACCTTGTAGTCTGCAGGATGCAGACTGATCTTAAGATATGTCTTTAAGTTTTAGACTCATGGTTCTCATGCTCTCTGGTTCGCTCTTATACTCTACATCTACTCCTAGCAGTCTGCTTACACAACAACCATATCTGTGGCTCAACAACCCCTCTATCGCTACTAGACTCTTCCCGAGTCTCCTCTTCTTTGATCTCTACAACATTATAGCAGAAGTGGCATCCTTCACCATCAATTACTATTGAACATACAAACTACTATAGAAGAACTGACCTAATACATAACCACAATCAATAGTAAAAGCCCCTAAAGATGAACAACGCCCAACTGGGATCAACATCAACCACACAGAACAACCTTCTAACTATTGCATCCCTCCTATCTATACTATTTTACATGACCATGTAGGGCCAACTACTTTCCGATGGTCTGTTAGCTGTCACCATCATCCACCCCTTTGGCTACAACTATGGTGATCATGACTTGACACGAGGCACTATCGGCCTGACTTACAAATATCTTCTCATACGTGCGTAGGTGCAGGATTACGTCGTCGTAAACAGCCATGATATGGATTCTGCACCCGTTGCTTTCCGGTCGTTATCCCTTGTGCGCTTCTGTGCTTGCCTTTCTTTCACCACACACCTCTCTGCTCTGCCTGTGCAGGTCCTTTTCTTCCTTCGCGATCTTCCTTTGTTTCTTTCTTGCGCACGATGCATCTTCTTTGGTTGCGCGCATGAGCTTCTTCCCTATGCTCCTTTCCTGGTCCTACACCAGTTAAAGGAAGAAATCTAAGGGCTTGGCGGGGGTTAATTCAAAGCGAATTCATTTCCCCCTTTTCTAGAAGGTTCTAAACTGGAAGTGAAGAAAATATGACTAGAAAACGATTCACTCTCCAAAGGAAGAGTGGAATTGATCGAATATGGCATCGACTCAATCGCTTGATGATGGTTACTCTCCGAAAGAAGAGTGGGATTGACCAAAGATGACATTGGTTCAACCACTTGATCAACCAAAGGTTGAATAGGTTATTGAGAAACTTTAGGTTGTTCAACAATGAGACATTCTTGGAACCATACTCTTCGTACCTTCGCGATGGCAGGGAATTGGTGAGTAAGGGAACTTCGGCTTGAGTTTTGAATAGTTATTTTTCTCAACGGTGTCAACATGAATCACATTGGTTGGTTATTACCCCCAGCATGACCTTTAGAGGTTGAGAGACTGAGTCCAACCTAGCTAGAAAAGTTTGGTTGTTTTCCCCCAGCATGGCTTCTAGAGGCTGGGTGGTGGAGATCAATTTGACTTGCAGAGGTTGAGTGTGTGGCCCCAACATGACTTCCAAAGGCTGGGTGGTGGAGATCAACTTGAATTGTTGAGGTTGAGTGTGTGGCCCCAACATGACTTCCAGAGGCTGGGCGGTGAAAATAAACTTGACTTACAGAAGTTGAGTGAGTGCCCCCAACATGAATTCGAGAGGCTGGGTGGTTAAGATCAACTTGAATTACAGAGGTTGAGTTCTGGGGTCCAACATGACCTGCTGAGGTTGGATGAGTGCCCCCAACATGAACTACAGAGGATGAGTGACTGAGTCCAATGTGACTTGCAGAGGTTGGATGGGTTCCACCAGCATGACTTGTAGAGGATGAGTGGCTGGGTACAACATGAACTGAGAGTTTGGATGGGTTCCCCCTTAATTTTGTGACTTATTCCTATTCTTCCTTCTTCTATTTCATTTAGACTGTAGGTTACTAGTATCATAAATTTCACCACATAAGATAGAAGGAGGAGGAGAGGTAGCTACAGGTGAAGGGGAGACAATGTTTTGAAGCCCTTGATATAAGGTTCTTTCTTGAGAAGTATCATGAGCATTTAGGACAGTCGAAGTGGAAAACAACCAAAACAGTAGCCCTAGGGTGAATCCAGGTAGATTCAAAGTGGCCATCAAAGGAACACCAACATTCTCAGAGAAATGAAAAGCACAAGAAGCCCTAGGAAAGGGGGTCTCATAGTTGGTGTCTGTAGGGATGTTAGCCATAGTTTCTGGCTTAACAAGAAATCCAAGTCTGAGGTCAACTGGAAACCAACAACACAGAGAGCACAACACTAGAGAAAAAATCTTAAGTATCAAGACTAGGTACACAAATGTACAATTCAAAATAAAGTATGGGATGATGAGGTAACCGAACTAACTAGTGAAAGGAGAAGGATAGTTACTTGGGGTTCCTATATGAGTTCTTTGGGTGCAATTATTTGAATCACCAACCACCCTCCAAAATTACCGCACAGGGTTTCCTCCCACGTCCGCCCTGGGTACAGTGAAAATAGCCTTCCACCGTCACCCATGTAGAGTCTTAGAAGGCAAGATACTAAGGCTACCAAAATCACAAAGAAATTTCGGTGGAACAATCGTCAGTTCAGCTGATGCACATGGGCAGGGTAACTAATCCCAAAACTTAAATAGTAGCAGGCACCACATGGGGCCGGAAGGAGGTACTGAGTAAGTCCCAAAACGTGCAACAACTTTGGTGTATTCTCTACCGAGTATAGGAGGGGTATCTCCACAACTCAGTATCGCATGACCTCGTGCTTGAATCTTGTGTTAGAGGAGATTTCAGATATCTTTATTTATGAAATTGGATTTCCTGAAAGATATGCCACTATGTTTGAGTTCAAATGATCTTGGATAGTTAAAGATATTCTAGTCCAAGATCCTAGCCTAAGCTAGTTGATATACGACCCTAGAAATAAAGTGTTACTTATAAATTTTAATTTATAACGTTCTTTTTAAGGTTAATATTACTCAAAGGTAGCAGAAGTGCAACTAATGGTGATTTGACTCAACTGAAAGCAATGATGATGTACATAATTTTCAAATATAAATGCTATTCAACATGCTTTTTCTTTTCTCTTCAAAACAAATGAAATACATTTAAGACTTTGAAAACAAAAGATTTTTTTTTTGAACTTTTATTTTTGAAAGAAAATATAAAAACAAGCATACAAAGAGCCTATATGAGACTGACAATGCAACTACAAATGCTTTGTTTTATTTTTCTTTTCAAAAATAAAAAGCGAATGCAAACTAATGCAAGTAAGCAAGATAGAAAATATTAAAATTGTATAAATGCAAGAAAGAATGTTTAGACCTTATAATCACCACTTTGACAAGCACTATAAAGCTGGCCTAAAAACCCTACTTGGACTGAATTACTAGCTTTGAAAGACCAGTAAATCAAAGAGTTGGGAAAAGTGAAAAGTCCATACTACTACTAAAGTAATCAGATGCAAACGCTCATGTTTTATTTTTAAAATTTTTCTTAAGGGACTCACAGGTGCATATATAGGCAACTCATGAATGAATCATGACTTATATAAAGACAACTCGCAATTACAACAATGCATAGTTGACCCGCGGGTTTTATATGGCCATACTTGCAGGTGACACACAACTTGTCACAAGAAGAAGTCACGAGTGCAAGGCAAACTTCCTTCTAAACAAGGGAAAAGATGAAGGGAAGAGTATGTGTTAAGGCTTTTCACTTCATCTATAGTTTTTAGGCTACTTCAATCCATATTGTCCTTTTGTGTATCGACTCATTCAGTGTCAGTACTCGGACAGAGAAGTTCCATTTCTTAGTACAACACCTGACGAAGCTCGTAGTTTATCCTTGGACGTAATCAATCATGTGACGGGTTATCTGAATGTAAAAATGAGACCTGGCATGGTACGCAGGTTATTCGGATGTAATACATCACATGGGTTGTCTGAGTGTAAAAATGAGACTTGGCGTGGTATGCGGGTTACTCAAATGTAATACACCCCAAAGGTTAATTAACATAAAACTTCCTAGACACATGTTGCTTAGATGTAATCCCTTTAGGTTGACCTAGAACGTAAAAGATCCCGATGCAACAGGTTGTTGGGTCGTAATCATTCCTTACATATATATTCAAATATGTGTGTTCCCATGTTGAGATGATGAAGCACAAGAGGTGCACCTAGGTGGTTCTATGATAGAACGTAGGTCAACCATGGATGCTTTGTTTGTTTTTGTTTTGTCTTGTGCATGAAAAAAGAGATGATATGTACACAAGAAGAAGAAGGTAGAATATGCATGTTATTGTCATGGCAATGTAAAGTAGGTCCTGGATAATTCCTATGTGATGGATTGCTAAAGATGTGATAAAGACCTAGTAGAGGACTAGGCCTACATCCAACATGAAAAAGGGCTGGCTCTGTAGAAACTTTTGATGACAGATAGTATGGTCTGATGATCAAATAATAATATGATGATGTTAGAAGTTATGATGATGACTCTATGACTCTGTGATGATGAATCTACAATGAATACTTGACTAGATGTGTTGATAACTATGGAGAGAGAGAATACCTTCCTAATTAAGAGGGAGTGTTGATGTATTTGTAAGTTCAGAATATATTCTGATGTATATTATCATTATATGTTGTTGTACCCCCATTGGGGATGTGTTTACCCCCTTGCATGATGTATTAATGGTGTCTATACCTTGAGGTACAACCTTCATTGTAAGTTGGGGAAATAGTCCCCAATGTAACATCATGTAATGTGTATTTGGAGCCCCTCTAGGAGAATTCAGCCCTATTAGGGAAGACATGTGGGCCCCAGTATTATGTTTGGTCAGTGACTTGAAAGGGTATAAATAGGGAGTCACTCTCCCTCATTTTATAAACACCACACACTCTCAAGTTCGCATGAGAGAGAGAGAGAGACAAAATCGAGGAGATAGATATAGCTGTTGAATACTTCTTATTATTGCATTTGATCATCTTACTTTTCAGAAGAAGTTTGCGAGGTTTTCTCCTTTATGGTTTCCCCGGTGAAAAAATGTGTGTCTCATGTATCTTTTATATCTTATGCATCGTGTTGTAGTTGTTATTATTTTAGAGAAATATCCTATATAATCTAATCATATCTAAGGAAAAAACAAACATTATGCATCTTGTAGAGGTTTTGTAGCAGTAGAAGGTTTTGGAAAAAAATGGTTATGTAGAAATAGAACGTTCCACAACGTTGTTTCTATGACAAATGAGAGTTTCATTGGAACATGTCTGTAACAATTGAAAGTTTTGTAGTAGTAGTTAGTTCCACAACAATGAATATATAGCATCGAACAGTTCCACAACAACAAATAGTTACATAGTAATGTTTTTGTAGCAAGTATTGTAGGATATTTTCCACAAACAAGTCATTAATACAAAAATATAAAACACTAATTCCCTTAATGTTAATACATAATCTAATGGAATACTAAGAAATGAAATGGAAAAAATACTTGAGCCTAAATTCTGCATATGAGCATTAAATGGACTAATACAAGGTTACGAGTAAGAAAAAAGGGTTTATAAATAAGGGGAAAAGACGACAAGGCCTTCTATTTTTGGTCCTTATGGAGAAACAATAGGTCTTCTTAATGTTGTTTCTTGTGTAGTAATATCAATACTTGATGTAGCAACACTAGTGTCTTTCCTTAAGTAGTTTCTAGTTCTTCTCAATGATTGAATAATTAGGGGGTGTTGAAATGGTATTGAACTATGGTTATAAAGTAAGATGATTTTGTTATAAAACATGATCGCAGAACAATAGCATAAAACAAGAGGCAAAAATGAATCACATAAACTCACCGAAACATAGACACCAATATAACGTGGTTCACCCAAAATGGGATACATCCAGACATAAATCACTAGTCCTTTCTATTAATCAGTCGGAAAAAATGAAGGGATATAACCTGCAACACATCTGCTACAACTTCTTCTACCCTCTCTCTCACAGTCTTGTCTTTCACAATACAATACTGAGCTGTAATACAATTCCTCATACAAAAGAAGGTTACCGTTTAGGGATAAAATCCATAACATAATTTCTACCATCAGATATGAGATCTAATGAACAACTAAAATAATAATTAGGATCCACACCCAACATATCTCATCATTTAGATGAGGGTTTTGTATGGAAGAAGGTGGAAATAATATGAAAGGTAAAGGTGATGCCGTGGTCCTGAACGTCCCTCCCCCTCAACTGAAGATTTTTTTTTTGTCCTCGAGGTAAATGACAAATACAAAAGAAGTAGCACAAATAAACAAAGGAGGCTTAAGGTGCTTTCCAAATATAGATCCATAACATTCAATGAATCTGAAAAACAATTAGAAAGAATAATCATACTCATACCTACATAAGAAGTCCATGGAATTTGTAGAAAATATATGATCTTTTATAGAATGTTATTCAAAAGTTCCCATGGAAAGAGAAAAAAATGTGTAAATTACTTTTAGCATTATTTCCACCTAGTTCTAAGATGTTTTGAGTGAATATTTGAGGAAAGGATACTTCTGCAACAAGTTATTGTGTTACAGGTTATTGTGGTGCAACAATACTTTCCTCCTGGGAATTTCTTTAATTGATTCTTCTACTTTTGTTTCTTGTGTGTTAACAATAGGGATTTATGAGGATAGTTCTTGTGTGCAAAACCACAAGGATTGCAGGTGTTGATTCTTGTGTGTCAACACATATTTATCCTCTTTTGTGACCTCTGGTAGCAATGGTGCATTGTGAAATGGTACTAAGATTATAAACATATTGTAAGACTTGTAGCACCTTGTTAAATGTTGAACATGAAGGAACATATTGTAAGACTTGTAGCACCTTGTTATATTGTAGCACCTTGTTTTATGGGTTTACCAGTATGTTGTTTTTATGTGTTTTTTCCGCTGCTATAGAATTAGTTTCAATGTTTCAGCTTGTTGGGTTACTGATTTAAATGCATGAGAGATGTTTTTATTAATGACAAGTTTTAAGTATGAATTTTTTGTAAACTAAATGTTTGACAAAAGTCTGAAATTTTTGTTAATATTTCTACATGGTATCAGAGATAAGGCTCTGTGTTAACAACTGATTGTGGGTGCAAAAATAATGTTGAGTTGTTGGGAAAGGGTTCTTGTTGGTTTTTTTAACAACTTGTATATTGGAATACCTTATATGGATGTGACTTGCAGGTGGTGGGGAAGTGAAGCTATTGTTCTTTTGGTGGTCTATTTTTTTTCTTTGATACCAGAGATGGCTGCTTGTATCAGATACGAGGATCGGTTGGATGGTATGTCCAACTAATTGCAGTGGAAAGTCATGATAACTGCCGTTCTCAAGGAAAAATACTATGGATCATAGTTAGCACCGTGGTAACTCCTCCTGATACTGATCATGTTCCTTTGGATATGCATGAGATAAAAGAGGTCAAATCCCAAAGGTTGATTCTAGATGGTGTAAGGGATCACCTTATTCCACATGTAGTTGAGAAGAATACTGCTTATGAAATTTGGACTACATTGAAAAGCTTGCATGAGGCTAAGAATGGGAACTGGATAATGGCTCTCAAGGAAAAATTGCAGGGAACCAATATGGCCAAGGGTGAGAGTGTAGCTTCTTTTCTTACCCGGGTGGCCTAGATAAAAGATGAGATAGATGTTGTTGGAGAAGTCATTTATGATTTTGAGTTAGTGATAAAAACCTTGAAAGGATTCACTAAGGAATGTGAAGTCTTAGTGAAGTGTGTGGTTTCTTGAGAAAAAAATTCTAGATTGGAGTAGATTATGGGATGATTTCACTCTGAAGGAGATCCGGGAAGGATCTCAAGGAAATGGATAGAAGGAGGGTTATAATGAAGAGAATGTTTTTCTTTCTACTAAGAACAAGAAGAAGTACAATAAGGACTTGAGCAAAGTTTGATTTTTTGCTTGCTGCCAGTATGGACACTTTGCTTCTCAGTGTACCGAGAAGAAGAAGAAGAAGGAGGAAGATACATTTGTTGCAACTACAACAAAACAAGAGGACTTTGTGAGAAGATTCGAAAAGGATTTCTCGTTGTTCTCCCTTATTTCTAGTGTCGGTAGCAATGGAGTAGTTCAGAATGGTACTTGGTATGTTGACAGTGGAGCCTAATGTCATATGACTAGAATATGGCATATATTTCGTATTATTTCTGAGACTGGTCATGACCGGTTTGTTCAGTCAGAAGGGGGACAAGCGCATGCAGTGCAAGGAGTTAGAAATGTCAGATTCCAACTTAGTCATGGAGGATACATTGATTAGGATGGGGTCCTCTTTGTTCTAGGGATGAGGGTAAACTTGCTCTCGATCTTAGCCTTGGAAGACGCAGAGTATTCGACATTCTTACGGAGGGCACATGTGTACATTTTTCCAAATAGAGATAATCTGGGACATGTTTATATATACTCGGAGATAGTGGGACTAATTGTTCCACAGTTGATTGGTGATCAGTTTGGTGAGTTGTACAAATTTAGTGCACATCCCACGGTTGATGAATGAAATGTGGAGAAAGAGGCTCCTAAGGATGCAGTGGCTCCAAGGGTATAGTCTCGAGTTCCGATGGAAGAGATGGAGTCTCTTTTGAGTATTGGAAGGAGGCTCATCCAACATGAGTGAACCAATGCTTAAGATTGGAGAATTGATTCTCCTAGGAGCTCAGGGATTAGGTTGGCTGCCAGAAGGTTATATTTAGATTCGAGTTCAGTGTAGGTAGTAGAATTGGTTCCAGGTTCAGAGGGAGCTCCTACAACGAACAATGTGATGGATTTGAGGACGAGACATATTCATGACAGCAGTGAGTACCTCCCTCACTAAGATGGAGTGTTAGATATTTATCTCTGGAGGCACTTCGCATGTTTTTGTATTGTATGCAGAAGTGACCATGCACTATCTAGGCTACTGTACTTTCTAATGGTGTTTTATAAAGTTTAAAGTGACTATTATGTAATGGGACCTTTTATAAAGTATTCCCTTGTTTTAATTTTGTAAAGTGACTTTATGAGATAAAGTGCACTTATGTCATAAAGTAAAAGCTGAATTTATTAAAATTAAATGTAACCGCATTTGGGGGGAAAGTTTCTCAACCCTTGATCTTGTAAAGACAAGAATTAATCTTGGCCTTTGGATTTAGGGAACGGGGAAGGTGAAAAGTCACTCTCAAATTATAAGAGAGAGCCTAGGTTAGTGTGTAAGACAAGTTGAAGGAAAGCATTTCCAAGAGTGAACATTTTTTTCCTAGGTTATTTTCAGAGAGAGAGGGAGCTGCATTTTTCTCAAGTGGGCACAAATCCCAAGTATAAATTTTTTTCCTCAAGTGGGAACGAATACCAAGGAGCTGGGAACGTTTCCCAAGGCATTTATTTCTATTGAGTTGTACTATTTCGTATAGTCCGTATGGTACAACAGTGGCACAAATTTCAAGAAAATTCACGGGCATGATTTTCGAGAAGAAGGAATTCTTTTGGGCACAGAAATATGTAGTCTGTACAATTTTGTACAATCGATATAATCAATACAGGATGTACCATCAGCTGGACACATAAATCGAGGTGGGCACATAAATTGAGGAATATGGTACAATCATTTAATGCTGAAATAAATGTTGTTGTAAATTAATTTTCTTCCTGATAAATGTTGCAATAAGATTTCTCTTGGACATGTTTTCCCCAGGGTGGGGTTTTTCTAGGGTTACATTGACCAAATTTCTGTTGTTTTATGGGTTTATCAGTATGTTGTTTTTATGTGATTTTTCCACTAATACAGACTTAGTTTCAATGTTTCAACTTGTTGGGTTATTAATTTAAATGCATGAAAGGTGTTTTTATTAGTGACTAGTTTTAGGTCTGAAATCTGGGTAAACTAAGCGTTTGACAAAATTCTGAAATTTTTGTCAATATTTCTACAATAACTGCACCCATGCATCTATATTTCCTGAAATGCATAATACTTCATATAAGATCTAATTTTTTTTGTAGAGATTGATACCATGTAGCATCTAAAACCGTTACAACAAATACTTTGTGCCTTTGACATCTCCATAGAAATGGTGCCAAAATGATGGGATTTTTAATCACATTCTAATTTATAACAAGGGAAGTAAATAGTCTTTGCATTAAATTGTCAACCAGAGGTTCAAATGCTCGTGTGATCTTATGCACTATATATGTAGGATACACTTATTATCTTGCATTGGTTTTTCTAATGTGAAGTTGTAGTTTAGTAACCTTACTTACAAACAATGGTATGCACAATTACATAGTTTCAACAAGAACTATCTTAGTAATGGAACTAAGTTGCAAGGAAAGTAAATCACATGAAAATAATGTAAATTGCAGAAAGTAAATTCACACTCTTCTAAAAAATAAATTCACACCACACCTTAATTGAAAGGTAAATTGCATAAATGAAGTGTAACATATCCTTTCAAAATACAATTCACCACTTATAATCCAAAGTAGTAAATATGATTATTGAATTGAACACACATTAAATTCAAGGATTGTAAAATAAACTTCTATATCACTAATCTACAAATTGAAATTACATTGCAAATATAATCTTCACACATAACAATACATGAAAACTATTGAACTAAAATAGGGAAACAAATCAAAACTAAATCAACATAAACTAATTCAAATCCAACTATATAAAATTATAAAACTACACTTTATATTGAAACAAGATTTCATGGAATTGCAGTTTATTCCATCATAATTTGGACTATTGCTCTAAGAGTCCTCTCGTTGGAATAGAGATGTCACTCGTTTTTATACATAAGATTCCTTGAAATTGAAATAACCAATATTGAATGTAGATCCAAAATATCCTCAAGTGGTTTCAACAATTTGTTAATAATTATAAACTCAAAACCAACTCATAAATAATCCCAAGATCTTTCCTAACAATTCATATATAAAATTATTAATAATTCCAACATCCGTTCTATAGCCAAGATGGTCGATGATTTCGTAGATCCCTGACATGAAATGTGGCTGAAAGTAAATTTGAAATATTGACTCACATGGTTCTGCATCCCATAGAGGTTCTGTAGCAGTAGAAGAATCTATATAAAAATTATTTTGTATTAGAAGAAGGTTCCACAATAGTGTTTCTACCAACATACAGTTCCGTAGCAAAGGTCCTACAATAGAAGACAAATTTTCATTAATAGATAGTTCCATAGCAATGGTTCTGTCGTAAAACAGACAATTCCACAACAAAGTTTGTACAAGAGAAAACAGTTCTGCAATAATGGTTCTACATCCATTTTTTATAGGAGATTTTCCCCAAATGATCCATTACTCCATGAAAATACAAAATAACTAATTCCCCCAATGTTAATAAAAAATGAAATACTAAGAAATGCAATGGGAAAACACTTTGAGCATAAACCCTACGTATCAGTGTTAAAATGGACTAATATATGGTTATGGGTAAGAAAACACTATTTTTAAAGAAGGGACACATATGATAAAAATATTACAAATCCAGGCTCATCAAAAGGTATTGCTATTTTGGTATATGGTTATTTACAATTGTCCATTGCTTTAGAATTCCCTCCTTTTCATTCTAAAATCTTTCTTTATGCTATTTTCTATATCTATTGTTATGCTATTAAGGTACATATTGTTTCGTATTAGAGTACTTTCATGTGCCAAAATTTTTAGTATTTTTTAGGTTAGAGATTGTAGTACCCCATATTTTGACTCCGACATATTTACCACTCAGACTTATTACAGTGTATTTACTTATTTGTGGACTCAAC
>LPNX010790061.1:749853-780270 GCA_001517045.1 Pseudotsuga menziesii | reverse complement strand
TGGGTACCCATCCATGATATGATTTATTTTGTGATTTTATGATGAAAGGAAATGATGTTGATGATATGGACCAGCTATTGATTTAATATTGTTATGAATGTATGTTTTGCATAGTGCTAACCTGCAGGGTACAGGGGCTATGTGATAGCCAAGTGTGTGATGCAAAGTATGACTCAATACATATCTTGAGGAAGAGCCTTAATTGCCAAGTGATGGTACGATGACACGCACCAATAAACCCGATAGCAACGTAGCATGGTTTGATGAGTATGTACCTAGTATGTTGAGAGGGATGGATGCATTTCCCACCCTATGTCACTTTGATACCCGAGGTCGTGGGAGGGCAGTGCTGAGACACGCTCCCCAAGTTGTGATGACGATGGTCGGATGCCTACTAGGAGAGGCTAGGTCTGCTAGATAGCCGACGCTACCGCTCTCAGGTTCTGTGTGGGAAGTTCAGTACAGCTGGCATCCACTTTGTACTAGCAGAGGAAGGATAGGGAGGATGCAGACGTAGGTTAGGATGGGTGGACATATTAGTTATTATTGTTGAATGTTGGACAATTATGATACCGGATTAGTGATGGTAGGTACCAATCTTAACTGACTGATTAATAAGAACATAATTGTTAAATAACTCCGAATGTCACAAGAAATCATATTATATCTGTATATGGGTCATGTTGCGTGAAATATTATTTGTGTCAGTTAGAATTTAGGGTTTTTTTATAGTACATGTGCAGCTTGTGCATGTACTGGCCATGCATGCACACCTCACACATGCATGCTAGTATGAAATATTAATTGAAAAACATTAAATAGTTGGATAGGTTAACTAAGTAATTGTGATTTACAATTAATTAATTATTGGTTAATAATATTAATTATTATTTTACTTCTGTTATTATTTATTATTATTGCATATTATTAATTACTTTTATTAAGTTAAACATATACTAATTATTTTACCATTTTACCATTAGCATAAACATTAAACAAACAATATTGAGTAATGTATGACAGTTGGGTATGTTATGAATTAACACGTACAATTCAATAGGATAAACATTTTAGTAATTTCCACCTTCTCTTCGGGGGCAAGGAATTGCTCAATTCAAGAAAATTTATTAGTGCATAACAAATGTCAAAACAAAATCTGAACTGGACTACCCAAGATAGAATTAAATAATTAAATTAAATAAGAAGGGAGGCGGTGGAAGAAGGAAGGCAGTGGAAGAAAGGAGGGGAAGGAGGTATAAGGAGGGGGATTAAATGGTTCAAAGGGGGATGATTTTTTTGGGGATTTTTCTTGAGAGTAGTCGGGAAATTTTTTACAGAAGAACAAAGAGTAAGAAGGGATGGAACAGGGAGGGAAGAAAGCTGGAGGAGGGGGTTAACTCCAGGGGGCATATTTACACTCAGAGAAGAGGGAAGTTGCTATCCGGTTTATCGGTACGTGGGCTAGGGGGCTAGGAAACCCGTCGGTTTCCTAGGGCCAGCAGTTTTGCTGGTCAGCAGGGTGGATCATCCGAGTTGGCATTAAGGCTCCTACAGGCTCGGGCGAGGGAAAGGCAAGGCTAAAGGAGTAGGAATCAGGGACAACCTCCAGCACTAAAGCTCAGGTATTTTTCGGTGAACTATATCTTTATTGCACAAAATTTAAATGAAAATCTGAAATCGAAGTAAGTATCATTTTTACTGTTTAAGGATAGGACTGAGTGCTCTACCCGGCAGACAGGGCACTATAGAGACGTGTTATGATTTCTATAAATAACACAATGATTTTTCATTCAATGGGAAAATATGTGGCCGAGGAATACTACACAGAAGAAATAAAAGAGGTTTCACTTGGTTGGAAACCCTTGTAACCCCCATTGATACCCCCTTCAAGTAGTACTGCACTGGACAACAGATGTGTACACAATTTCACTTCTATGTAACCCTTGGGTATATAGAGAGTCACCTAGGTGATATGCAACCAAATTTACATAAGTCGGTCTACCATCTTACCGCTATGGTGGCATCAAGCACATCAACAGAGATTATTACTTTCTAGTACCTGTGTAGTCGAGCAGAACAATGTAGAAAATGATCAAACATCCTTAGCTAGTTCCCTAAGATATTGGGTGGAGTACTACTGTTTTACCTTGCAAGTATATTAGAGAGATAAATTACCTAGCATTCCTTTGTCCTTAGGCCTTGGAATCCTTCACCTATACGAACAGTGCATGAAATTCCTAAATAATTTGCAGTATTAAGAATTTGGTATTTAGTTCGGGCATAATATTTAGGTGGGAGTAACTGCATCTGTAGTGATTTTTTGGGGTCCTTCTTACACTCTTATTTCCAAACTATCTCAACAAACTCTAGTTGCATCATGCTAATCACATTGGTACCACTCTTCAGTAAACCTTTATGTGGACCTACATCTCTAGATCCTTATTTATAACGCATATCAATAACATCTTCGTGCTAAGATAATTGCACTGGTACCACTCTTCCATAACCATTTTTGTGAACCCGTTTATCCTATGTCTACGACTCGATGAACTAATATTTTCCACAATTTTTCCCAACTAGAGACACTTAATGATGGGTTGCAAAACAATTTATACTGCAACCACTCATCTACTCAACAAAATCTAGTTGATATTGAGGTCAAGCTTACTAAGTTGGAGTCATTTCCAACTATATGAATGAATTCATGACTCTTTCCTTCATCATCTTTGGGATACCCAAAGTTAGACCGGACTTCTGACAAGGAAGGGGATGCATGATCAATTCCCATTAGGATTCACTCCCCTCTGCATATCTGCTATCTAATGACTCCAATGTGACAAGTATTTCTTAAAGTTGATATCACCAAATTTGATGGGTCACAAAGATAGAACATTACTTTTCTTTGCATGTCATCACATATGATATGATGAAACTTTGACTATGTGTCATATATTTGGATCCTAAATATTGAAATGGTGGTAATGGCATAAGAAATCCTTTAAGGGTTATAACGATTGGATGCAATTTGTTTCATATCTCTATGAAAGTTTTGAAACAAACATTCATTATTTGGGGTAACTAACCAAGATCAAATAATCTAGGATGGTTGAAGATTTCATCTCTTATTTTGAGAATATGCCTTTCCACATTGAGGGAATTTTTGACACTTTTTACAATAAATGTTTCATTACTAATTTGAAAGAGGATATACATGCACAAGTCTTAATGGCTCATCTTATTACTTGGTTGGATTCCACTTAAAGAGCTAGAGAAGAACAAATGGTGTTGAATTATCAAGTAGAAAAGGCCCCATTCATTCTCCATCCCTGTTTGCCTACTTTTCCTTCCACTTATCCCTCACCATATCCTCCACCTCCCAAGATCCAAAAATTAGCACAAGATGAAATGGATAAGAGCCAACTGAAAGGTCTCTACTACAACTATGTTGAGAAATATTTCCATGGTAGTAAATGCAAAGAGAAAAAAATCTTTATGGCCATTTTAGAGGACATTTTTTATTAGAAATTTGAACCTAGCACCCATGATCCCCCTTATCCATCTATGGAATACATTCCCAATCCTGATTTTCCAGAGGTGGAACCCCATATCTATTTGGATGTATTAAGTAGTATTTCTACCCCCCAAACCTTGAAATTCATTGGCCATCTCAAACATTGCAAGGTCATAGTCCTAGTTAACAATGGTAGCATGCATAAATTTATTCATCATCGGGTAGCTCAAGAAACATGCTGTTATAACTATGTGGTGAAAAACTTCCAAAACATGATTGCAAATGGTGGATCTATGAAATATAGTGGTCATTTTAAAAATGTATGGTTTCAAACGGGTGATTATTTCCTCAAAACCAACATGTTTTTTTATTGAAATGGGTGTTTGCGATATTATCTTGGGTACATAGTGGCTACGAACATTAGGCTCCATCACCATGGATTTTGGTGCCTTATACATGATCTTCCAATAGGAAGGGGATAACTACACTCTCAAAGAAATTACAATTGGATCTCCATATTTATTAGCTTGCATCATATGCAAAATATTCTTAAAAATGGTCATTTAGTCATTGTGGCTCAATTCCATGCCATTCAAGATTTAGAGATCCCTTCACAGCCCATTCCTTTTGACATATAATTAGTGTTGAATAAATACCCATCTATTATTGAAAATACCAAAGGATTGCACCCTTCCCATGATGAGAATGATCAATCCATTCCATTCATACTCGGTATCCCCCCACCCAACATATTCCCATATTGCCACCCTTTTTCCCCCAAAAAAATAAATTGGAAAGATAACTCATGAGTTGATAGCTACCAGTGTCACCTGACCTAGTACTATCCCTATTTCTTCTCTAGTTGTTATGGTCCATAAGAAAGATGGTGTGTGTCTTGAATTCCATTTCTTGAACAAATTGACCGCACATGACAAGTTTCCCATTCCTATCATTGATGATGTTCTAGATGAGCTCAATGATGCTTAATTATTCATGAAACTTGATCTATGCTCATGCTACCATAAAATTTAGATGAAGGAGGAAGATATTCCTAAAAATTATTTTCACACTCATGAAGGCCATTATGAGTCCTTTTCATTTCCTTTTTCTTTTACAATGCACCCTCCACATGTAGAAATTCAGGGTATAGATTTAGCTACAAATATATTTCTCACAAACATGCACAAGAAAAATAGAGAGAGTAATAATGAGACTGAACACAAGGGATGTGAAGAATGATGGAGAAATATTCCATGTATTATTGATCAACATAGTGTACATAAATAATACATCATTGAGAGACAAAATAGAGTTTCTAAGGAGACAACTCATGCTATCTCGTAAAGCAAGCTTACTAAATATGATCAACCCCCAGAGGTGACTAAAGCACTTTCCAAATCAGTCCAAGAGCTCACGAATTGGATAAAGTATGAGTGAGTGATGATGAGTGATGGAAAATATTACTAATCATAGAATTTGGAGAGAAAATCATGGAGGATGTTATGGCCATAAAAGATACCAATTTCCAAGTTAACTAGATTTACCTTTTCCACTGAAAAGCATGAAAAGCAATCTAAAGGAAGAAAAAGACAGGAAAGAACAGTTTCTAATCTGAGAAGTACATATAGTTGGCATAATATTATCTATAATCAGTATAAGGCACTCCTGGGGTAAATATGTAAAGTATTTACCAAGTGGTGCAAGTGGAGGCTAACTACCTAGTCTACAATATATGAAATTAACAAAAAATGATTAATTAATGATATCCTAAGTATGTAGTGGGTTTATAATATTATAACACCACCTTCCAAAGTCCACTGAAAAAAAAACCCTTAAGATCTTTTTGTATAAGTTTGTCATCATCTTTTTTGATGACGAATTGATCTACAACAAAACTTGGCAATACCATGTATCCCATGTGGATAAGGTCTTACAACTGCTTACATATCATCAACTCTTTCGTAAAAGGTCCAAAATGTTGCTTTGGTGTCTCCAAAGTGGAATATTTTGGTCATATTGTTAGTTATGAGTGTGTGTGGATCCAAAGAAAATTGAAACGATGAAGGATTTCCCTCACCCCAAAAGTCTTCAAATCCTAAGAGTCTTCTTGGGTCTCATTGATTATTATAGAAAGTTTGTTTAGAATTATTGTAAGATTGTAGCTCCACTCATAAATTTGCTAATATAAATGCTTTCACTTGGAGTGATGCGAGATAAAGGGATTTCTAGGAATGAAAGGAGGTAATGTGTACCACCCCTATTGGTACATTTGGTCTCCAAATTTGATTTTTTTTTTATGCTTTTTTTTTCGTTGGATCATAGTACTTTTAAACATCGGCTAGGCGTCACTAGAAATTCATCGCTTAAGAATGCCAAATGATGTCTAAGATCAATTTATTCAACTTTAAAAATTTGTCTTAGACGTCGCTTAAGTGACATTTTGTAGCGTCTCTTAAGCATGCCAGTCCGACGTGCAAAATCACTCCCATACGAAATGCCAATCAACATGTGTGTACGTTGCTTGCTTTTGAAAAAAGGAAGGTCAGTTGACATGTAAGCAACGTGCAACAAATGTTTGAAAATAGACATTTTGTGAGTAGACTTAACTTCAGTGTAATGTCCAAAAAGAGACGTTCACAAAGTATAGTTAATGTTGGTTTGGCATTCGAAAATAGACATTCGTAATATAGATGGAATTCCTAGAAAGAGACATCTACAATTACATCAAACTAACATATAAAATTATTTGGATAATCAATGTTAGATGTATGTTACTGACGCTAAACCCACACCAGTGGGACGTCAGATGAACATTGATGGAATGTCCAATAAGCCACGTTTATAAATGTCTATACCAAAAAATATGTGGAGGGTCTGTTTGGATTCTTGTCCATGGTTGTACCCTAAAACATGTAGTATGTAGTAATGGTATTCTGGAAAATTCCATGGCACATTCAATGATACAAACACCTCAAGAAGATATTTGGTCAACTCATGCCCATACTAGTGGAACCAATTCATCCAATTGAAGAGTCATTGGCCATACTTTGAGTTATCATGTTCACACTAATGCGGGTTTTCATTCAAGTTGAATTTTGGCTCATAGAAGATCTATAAATAGAGGCATCCATCCTCTATTCCAACAAGATCAAGATTGCTAATGTTATGCAACAAGAATTTATTCAAGGATTATGAATGCCACTTGCTCCAAACCTCCTATTAGGTCATATAAGTGTTTGTTATGTTTTGATGTTACTCTAAAAGTGTTTATTGTTGCATAGTTGTCATTGATGTCAAGTTGCGATGTCACCTTTGGAGAATTATCATTGATGTCAAATTTTTTTCCCAATAGTTAAAGAATTATGCCTGTACAACACTTGGGAAAATTCCCACACAACAATTGGAAAAATTCCCGTATAACACTTAGCAAAACTCCTGCACAGCCTAAGCAAAATGCCTGCATATAACTTAGAAAATTACCACACAACACTTGGGAAAACACCCACACAACACTGGGAAAATTCCCACAGAACATTGGGAAAATGATCGCACAACACTTAGCAAAATGCTTGCACAAGTATAAAAAAATTCCTGCACAAGCCTAAGTAAAATGCCCACACAAGCTAAGTAAAATGCTCGCAAACTCTAAGCAAAATTCGCACACAATCCTAAAGAAAATTCCCACACAACACTAGTAAAATGCTCTCACAACCTAAGTAAAATTCCTACACAATGCTCGCACAATCTAAGTAAAATTCCCGCACAGCCAAGTAAAATGCTTGTTGCAAATTTGGTTGTCATTGATGTCAACCTTGGAAAAGGAATTGATGTGTTCAATGATGAAAACCTTTTTGAAAGGCTTGAGGAAGCATTGATGTCAAAGAGATATAAGGACAACATGTATCAAATGTTGAAGGATATAATGGCCAAGAATCCATGTCAAAGTTAATGAAATATTGAAGCAAGTCACAAACACAAGTCCAAGTGTCAAAGTGCAGTGATGATGGCAATGTTTCATGGCAGATGTTGTGACATTTAAATGGCAAGAAGAAGACTAAAATCATATATAGAAATTATGGTACCAATTCCTATACCAACACCTATATGAATTCTGGTATGTCCAATACCTACAAGAGTTCTAGTACCAATACCTACAGGTTCTAGTATTGACTAAATAGCGACATAGTAAATGGAAACAATATTGATAGAACTATGCCGAATGATGATCTAGGGCTGACCTAAGCACATTTTCTTGAAACTGGGAAGTATGTTGGTTGAAGGAAACGACATCATTGTTTTGCATACTAAAGAGTTGGGAGCTAAATCTCTTAGTACTCCTTTTTTATGCTTCTATATACAAGATACATAGGTTAGGATAGGGTAGAAAAGGAAAGGAATCTATTGAGAAACCAAGTGCAAGGTTCCCTAGCAATCTTAAAGGAAAGGTGAAAACACAAAGTTGCTATACAATTTTTTGAGAATCAATCACACTAAAAATTCAAGATCATCACAATGACAATAAAAAAAAATATAAAAACTCACATGGATGTTCCTTGCATTGTCCTCTTCAAAATGGTAGTTTTATTTTGTATGATAAGAGTCACATTTGAAAGAAAATGTGAGGACACAAACATGTGTCAATTAGGCACCATTTTTTAAACATATGTTAAATTTCGAAAAAAAATAAAAAATAGTGTTTAGGTCTGAAAATCCTCAACATATAGTCCATTGCAAGGTACAATGTGTGTATATTATGAATGTAGATTTGGTTTCCGTAAAATGAATAACCATATCTGAAAAAAATGAAGGGCACACAGGTCACTCATTATCCAAACCTAAAAATTTAAAGTATATGCGGTTGGTGCCCGTCAAATTTGTCTTACTATATGTCCATAAAAAATTTAAAAAAAAATATGAGTACGAATCTAATAAAATTCTCTAAACCTCTTATGTTTACATCAAGGTGGAATTCCTTAGAGGGATATGGTTTTGAAAGGGTTTAAGTTGAAAAACATAAAATTTTGCAGTTTTTTTGGTTAAAAAACAGGAAAAAAAAGTGTATACCAACTAGGAAGTCTAGCTGAAAATGAAAAGTGGAATGTTGAAAGAACAAGCATATGTAACTATCACTAAGAAACTAGGTTGAATGATTTTGCAGATGAAGAATCTAATTTAGATTTTATTTTTGATGTCCCATCAAACCTGTCATTTCCATAGTGTTGTCTACATTTCATCACCTAATGAAAGTATCTCTCTGGGTAGCTTACTCTAATGAAGTATTAATTAATAAGAAGCCTTGAATCTGATGTTTTTAATCTCGAAGTCAATGTTTTTGACAGTAAGTCTGATGCTCAAAGTGCCTTTCCAATCTTACAATCTTGGAGAATCTTACTCGGAGTCTCAGCATTTTAATTTTAATCCCATCATGGTGTAATATCTATGTCTTTTGAAAATCTACGGGCAGATGATACCACTCAGGGGATTGCTCGTCGTATTGCTAAGAAATTGTCATCAAAGATTTATTTACTGCAGAAGCTGGAGAAGATAGAGTGTGACACTGAGAAGTATGAGAAAGAGCTGAAATCTCTAGGAAAAATGCACGCAACTGTAAGAAAATGCCCACATTGAATATTGAAAATGCTCGCAACTACTTAAAAAAAAGCTTGCACAGTATATGTTCGCACAAGCCATGAAAGCACTAATTAAAATGCCTATAACGCACCTTGGAAATTCCTGCACAACACTGAAAATTCCTACTAACAATTGAGATAAATATGCCAACATGATAAGTAATATGGATAAGTAAATATGCCCACATGGAGTATTAATTCTTGTATCACTCATACTATGCCTGCATTGTTGAGTAAAATGCCTAAAAAATCCTGCAACACTTAGAATTATGCCTGTAACAACCTTTGAAATGTTTTCCTGCAACAGCCTCTGAAAATTCCTATAGGCCTTGGGAAAATTCCCACTGGGCAAATGAAAAAATGCCCGTAGGCAAAATGGAAATGCTCGCAGGCCAAAATAAATTCCCGCAGGCCTTGGAGAAATGCCTCCAGGAATTCCTTCAGGCCACAAGAAATGCCCGTTGAAGGAATGACTGTAAGTCATGATAAACTGCCAGCAGGGCATGGAAAAAGATCACCAAGGTCATCCAAATGCTCGTGGAGGTAACTTAAACGCATGTCAAGTCACCCAAAGTGCTGCCAAGGTGATTTAATTGCAAATTTGAAGCATGCTCAAAATGCTGATATGGAGGACTTGTTTGTTGACTTTATTGAGGAGATTAGTGAGTACTTAAAGGATATAATATTGGGATAGAATTGAAGCCTCTTATTAACTTGCTTTGAAATGTTTTGGAGCATCCTTTTAAAGGTATTATTGAACAGACCTAAAGGACTGTCAAAATTCATTTCGGGGCAGCCTATCAGACATAACCAATCAAACTTGAATGATAGGCATGAGTTGAATTTATGTTGATAATGGTGGCTGTCATAAAATATTGAATGGGATTGTTGAATACTAAATTTGAAAGGAATTGTGAACACAAATATTCCTCTTGGTTGAATGGAAAAATAGAGCAACTTATGCGAGTAGTCTTCATGGCATTATGCCAAGACTTCTGAGACATCAAAGCATGGTCATTGTGGGGACTTTTCATGACATTTGTAAAGGTAGATCTTAGCAGTAGTGAATGAAATTTTCCCTAGCAACTTGAGGCGACATTATCATGAATATTCATATCCATTTCGTGACAACATTTGGCATCAAAATGGGTATTTGACAACTTTTCATGGCATATTCTGTGGATATTTCTGGTAGCCCAAGACTCATCCGATGTCAAATTTCATCTTATTTATGCTAAGAATTTACGATGAAGTCTAACACATATGAAAACATATTCAAGTAACCCTCCTACCAACATTATGGAATGGATTCTCTAGTGTATTCGAGGACGGTCTTAGGACATGTTATAGAGCAAATCCAAAATGAAGTAGTGAAGGTGTGACTTCAACTACATAATTGTTCTTGTGGTGAATTAACAACAATATGAATTGATTTTTGAGGATATAATCCTCTTGTAAATATTGAGGACAATGATGAAAATATCTCTCCAAGATGTTTGAGAGGACTTGAAATGATTACGAGCAACGCTTTATATATATATATATATATATAGAGAGAGAGAGAGAGAGAGAGAGAGAGAGAGAGATTAACAAGGGGAGTTACAAAAGAGAAGAAAGACTTAAGATGAAGAATCATCGTTTTCCATTGATGTCAAAGGGGATATAAAAACAATATAACAAGACCATAACAAATAAGCATTTAGATAGGGGTAGAAACACAAGGGGAGAGTTGTCATTGCTGTCAAGTTGTTATGTCACCTTTCGAGAGTTGTCATTGATGTCCAGTTGTTTTCCCAGTAGTTGAAGAATTATGCACACACAACACTTGGAAAAATTCCCTCACAACACCTAGAAAAATGCCCACACAACATTCAGAAAATTCCCGCACAACACTTAGCAAAATTCCCACATGACACTTAGCAAATTCCTGCACAACAGTTGGGAAAATGCCACACAACACTGGGAAAATGCTCACAAAACACTTAGCAAAATACGCACACAAGTCTAAGCAAAATTCCTGCACAAGCCTAAGTAAAATTCCTATGTAGTCTAAGTAAAATGCCCGAACAGTCTAAGCAAAATCCCCACATAACACTAGCCAAATTCCCACACAAACCTAAGCGAAATGACCACAAAGCACTGGAAAAAGTCCTGCACAAACTAAGTAAAATGTCTGCACAATCAAGTAAAATTCCTGCACATCATTGGAAATATTCCTGCCAGACTTTGGATATGCATGCCCAGTATAAAATGCATGCAACCATGGATAAATATTCCTTCCAATGAAAGTGAAGTGCCATGTTTTGTGATGGAAGATCATGGTGTGTCATGATGAAGTGCCATGAGGACAATTGAAGTGTCAAGCCATGAGGACAAGTCAATGCCAAATCTAAGTGAAGAAACCTTGATGCATGAAGAAGCAACACCTAAAGTCAAGCAACATTGAAGTGTCATTAATAAAGTAAATGAAGAATCCATGAAGCAATGTGAAGTTGAAGAAGCCTTGAAGTAAAATGTTGAAGAAGACTTGAAGTAGATCACAATGTTTTTAAATGTCATGAACCAAGCACTATTAAAATACCATTATCAAATATTAATGTTAACCATAAAGAAATGTTGAAGAATTGTTAAATAACTTGGATGTTTGAAGGGTTAAGAGGTGTCAACACTAGCCTACACTAACTAATCTCTCCTTCATTTATCCTAAAAGCCTAAACATTGTTTTGAAGAGTTGTTTTTGAAGGGGATCATAAAAGAGGCAAGGTTGTCCCTAATAGGTGGAACATTTCACATGTGATGCTTGCAAAAATTCTTGGGATGTTCAACAACCTCCAAATTAAATAGAATAGTACACATGGGATCTTTCTCCAATGTGCAACCACCTCAACATTGTAAAAATTTACCATGTCAAATCCACAAACAATACCAAAATAATCTGCAAGTGGTTACAATTCCTTAAAGAATACAAGCTCAAAATTGTGCATGCAAAGGTCATCCTCAATAGTATGGTTGGGTCCATGGAAAGGTTACTTGAAGGGAATCCATGACTTCATACATAAATTTGTTGGGGTGACTAAGTGTACACCAACCCAACATATGAGTGTTTTAGCCATATTATTGAAGCCTCTACCATCATTCATATGTTGGTGCTTCATTAAGCTTACATATAACACTACAAAGAAGAAAAGTGAATTCACAAAAAGTACAGGTCTACCTCATCTAGATGGGTCCACATCAAATTAACATCAATCGTATAAATGATAAATCAATTTGATGGAATGTGTGTGGTGTTGTGAGCTTGAAGAAGATCTCCAAGTTGAGAAATCAGAGGATCGAAAGAAAATCTAACTGGGTAAGATTACAAGATGTGGATTATTTTGACTTTTATGGTCATTGGCTTGAAATATTTCCGAACTTAAGTAATTTGCATATCTCTAAGATTAAAACATAAATGTAAACAAAAAATATAAACCATATACCACTATAATATAAATGTACAATTACATGCCAATTTATTCTTAATATAAGATTTGGTCATATAATTCATTCTTAAAAATTTCATCTCTTGCTATTGATCACTGGGTCCAACAAAACAAAATCTCTTGAAATCTGTTATAAATATTGAATTCAAGAATTCCTCCAAGGGAAATTGACCTTGTTTATAAGATGATGGAAATTTCATGAGGAGGACTTGATCATGCCCAACAAGTTGGGGGTCCCCAACAACTACATTTGCAACATTGATCCAAACTAGAAAATTTTAAATTACTAAATTGATTTAGTGACCAATAAGTTGAGATTGACAATATTGAGATTATTCTTATTTCAATGTAATATATCCACATCTAGTGCAACAAAATCCAAAGTACAGGGGACTAATTTGCTCTTAGGAATAAAATACTTCACTGGTTAAAATATCTTCTACAATTTGTAAACCTTGTAATTAGTGGAGTAATTGCTTGGCCTCTTAATATTTGTCCTTCTATAAAGAATAATGGTATCAAACCTGCAATTATTAACAACTTATTTACCCAAATATTTTGGACAACTTGAATGAGGAAACTACATGGTACAAATTGGTACCTTTATGATCATCTTGCCAAATCATTCACTCACTACCAAAATATAATTGATGACAATTACTTACCAAACTATATAAAATAGAGTCAAATTCAAGGCTATGCTAGTTTTAACATGTGATTTCCGAATAAATCCATCAAATGTAGCTACAATGCGGACATGATAGTAACCAAATTGGCCTTGTTCAATAGTTTATTTTACAAACTCAGATATTTTTGAACAGGTAGCACATCCCCACTCCAAAAAAACAAGGTAATTATTAAATGCAAAACATGTCCTACTAAATATAATTTTTTGACCCACACAAGCACATAAGAGAACACACCATGAACCATAAGCAACTAACATCTTAGTTATCCAGGAAAATCATAGCCCATAAATTTCTTAGGATACGAGACATTTCCCCACGAGTCACGATGGATGAGATGATTCCATGTTCTAGAGGCTCATTGTCAAAAATGGGAGGTCCTTTGGGAAGCATAGCAAGAATACAGTTCAAAAAAACCAACTTTACAAGAGGAAAAACTTTATGATATTAATTCAAAGTAAGGTCAACTAGTTGCTCAAAGAAATAAAAAATAAAAACTATATTCTAATGTTTGGGCATTGGAATATCAGAAATGTTAAAGTTATATACTTATTTTTCATATCTAACCCCTCTCTCCCCAAAATATACTAACAATAACCTAACTCACGCAACACTCATAAACCATCACCATTACTTTGGACCCTCCTTAGGTGTTACCACTGCAAATATCCACAAATAATTCAAAAAACAAGAATAATACAAACAATGAAACCATAGCTCAATGGAACATATCCATTCGATCATCATAAGAAAAACAACAACATAAGTCTAAAGCTAGTTACAAGACCAAAAATTGGATTGATATTCTATAGTTTTGATTGAAAGCTATTAACTCCTACTTGTTCATCCACCTTTGTTGGATCAAGAATAACATCTCCATTGTCTCTCACTCAACAACACATTATAGCTAATTAAAAGCATAGTATAAGACCATGGACATCAAAAAAGAAAGTAATAAGAGGTAAAACGACATTTTAAACCAAAAACAAACTAAAGGATTATAAAATGATGAAAAATACCAATAATGTTTCTCAAAAGAATTCCAACATCAACAAGGGAACGAGTTCATAAATTCTATTAACAAGTGAAGTCTTTGAATATAAACGTTGCATAGAAGAAAAGCTCCATTCCAATTTTAATTCATACTAAAATTATAGGAAGACTCGACAAAATTTCATAAAAATATCTATCTTTTAGGGCTAAGCTATGCACACTCGTAAAAAATGAAGAGCAGTAACTTCTAGTTTACAATAATCAAGGTAAAATAGGGGTTCTCTTACCTCCAGCAATCTAACACATCAAAATATTTGTAGAGGACACAACGATGGCATTAGTTTTAATAAAGTCACTAGGCTGAACTGAGCTAAGATGCAACCTCCTGTAAGGCATATTTTAGATTTATCCCTTAACTTCTTGCCAAGGAAATATATTAGCTGAATGGGGATGCTCAATGTTCATAATTACACATGAGTTGTAAAATTTCATTGACTAAAATTTAAAGAAATTGACCAAATAACTTCTAAAAGGGTGAATAGGTCCCATGACAAATCAAAATTTCCATGTCATTATGGTAGAGGACACTCTAAATGTAAAAGGGAAAATATTAATATAACATTCACCGTGAGCTTGTAATAAAAAACAAGAAAGCTTTGCATAAACCCGATCTTTTGAGATGGATGTTATTGGAAAAGGAACAACCAGGGATATAAGAAGAAACTACTATTTATGGAACATGGCAAGAATCATGGGGATGGGAATAACACTTTGGTTGATCTCATGTTTAAAAACAAGTGGATAGTAGGTGACCTTTTGAGATGAATGTAATTGGAAAAGGAACAACCCAATATATAACGGAACTCTTGTTTATGCAACATGACAATAACGTTGGGCATGCGCATAAGACTTTGGTTGATCTCATGTTTAAAAAAAAGTGGATACTAGGTGATTGTTGATGCTTATTTCATAACTTGACATCCATGATTTTCCCTTGTGTGTATTGTGTAATGTGTGACATCATTATAAATTCCAAAATTTTAGAATCATTATAAGAGAAATGACATTAAATGCAAGTACAACTTATCTTACCCACAATCATGATCATGCAAGGTGGACAAAGTGCCAATCCATGAATCACACCTAAACCCAAAGAAAACAAATAGCATTAGATCATATATTGTACAGTTATCCAAATATAACATAAATTAGTAAAAAAACAAACAAAAGATTCATTAAAAAATCAAAAGTGTAAAGAGAATGTGGATATCGTTTACTCACCAAATTCATTGGATTTACTGATAGTTATTAGTTGCATTAATGTTGCATGTGAATACCTGCATAAATCATGATGGATACATATGCAAATCAATACATATAACGAAATGATAAATACATATGCAAATCAATATGCATCATACTCTAAAAAGACCAAAGGGGAATACCTATCTGAGTTTCTCTTTGTTTCTAGAATAATTTATTCTCTATTGAATAGGCCAACCACGTAAACATGGAAACTCGGATATCCCCACTTACCCTTACATCACTCTCAATTCCCCATAACCAATCTATTTACTATAATATACTTGAAAGAAACACAACTACATAAAACATACCACTCATTTAAACTTAATTTAGGCTAATGAAAAAATCAAAGAAAATGAACATACATACAACATAAAACATAACACTCAAATTAGTTTCACACATATAAAAAATCATCACAAAAAACTATAAATGTAAAATAGAGGTACATCAAATTCATATAGCAAAAATATATAATATAGTATTGTTGCAGCTGCAACCTTCTTCCCAAATTTCTAAAAAATTTTGGACCCTCCTTTCGATTTTATCTAGCCCAAGTTTGTTTAATCTTTTTAAACCTTTCCTGGAAGTCCATTTTTCTCCGCTTGAGAAGTTGATTGTTGGAAGCTCAGTCAATTTTTTTGTTTTGCCACTGTTTCGGGGGTCGAATGATCTAATACTATCATTATTTTTTGTCGACACCGTGAAGTCTTAGTTTTATTTGAACTCTTAACGCTGATTTGTTTTCGATGAATTTTCGTTGTCGAAAGTTTTTTAAGCTTTTAATCGGGGCATTAGTCCTCTGTGTCGCTGATGGAAAGTCATGTTTTTCGCTGATGAGATTTTATCTCCTTTGTTTATTTTTCAAAAAAATTTACTTTTTGACTTTCGGCGTTTTTGTTTTATCAGCGGTCGGAGTTTTAGTCTTTAACGACGCCGCTGTTTCGGAGGCCTTGTTGTTTGTCTCACCGACACAGCGGAGTATTTTTTGCGTCTCGAGGTTTCGATGAGTTAGTCATTAGTTGCTCCGATCGCCGACGATTTTCTATTGTCGCGGAAGCCATAGTCAGTCCGTCTCCCGTCATTGCGGCTGCGTAGTACACTATCCCACCGATGCATTAGTCCTTCCGCTTGTCGATGCCGACCTTTAGCACTTAGCGGTTCTGATCGCTGACAGTTTTGTGATTCGAAAGTCGTAGTTGGTCTGTCTTCCACCGTTGTGGATTTTTAGCTCTTATCTTTACCGATGTCGTGGTTTTATTGTTTTAACTTTTTGTTTTTCTTTGCGCTATCAGAAGGGTTTTTTACTATTGATCGGAGGGCTAGCCTTTTTTGTTGCCGAAACTGCGGCAGTATTGAGCTCACCATCGCCGATACTTAGTCATTACAGCTTCCAATTGCCGATGGTTTTCCTTTGATCGTGGAAGTCGTAGTTTGTCTTCTTTCCGCCGTTGTGGCAATGTAGTGAACTAACCTGCCGATATATAGTGCTTCCACCTGCCAATGTGAGTTTCTCGCCCGATGCTTAGTGTTCAAAATTGCCGATAGGGTCTTCCCGCTGTTTTCATGGGCGACGGAGGTTTCTATTTTTGGTCAAGTTAGGGATCTCACGATGAGAACGCAGTATAGGGCCTCACTTTTTGATGATTAGTTTTATTGATAGTGTGGTTTACATTTTGATTGAAAAGCTAGATGATCTTGAATGCAGTCTGGATTAATGATGAGTTTTTTGTTTTAACTACAGGTGGATTTAGAAGATTTTTCAGACCCAGCTTGGGGATTGCTGCTGCAAAGAAGATATGTCTAGAAGACATAGAAGACAAAGTAGAAGAAAGGAGGAAACAATGAATAAGTAGGGATAAATAAAGCGAAGAAGAAAGTGAGGGTCGAAGATCTCAACAGATCAATAGTAGCAGAGGCCCAGGCTTGGGAAAAGTTCATCAGTTACCAAGCTGGTCCCTTTTTATAAAAGTGCTCTTAAATCTTAATCTGAAATGTAACGTATTGTATAAATCATGAGCACTCACTAAAAGACAAAATTGTGGGATTAAACAGTTGGGGGAGCCCAAAGGTCACCAGGGGGGCAGCCCAAAAGTTTTGCTGTTTTGTATAAATATAGGAGATTTAGATGTAATAAAGGACTTTTTCCCAGATAGATTTGTGAGAGTATGTTGTAAGAAGAACTATTTCCTTTTGCAATAAATAAATTACAAGTTTCCTGTTGGAGAAAGCTTGGTGGAAGGTTTCAAATGCTGTGCTATGGATTTGTTGAATGTGAACTATTTTGTTTTCAGTTGTTGTCCATTAACTGTGAGATTTTTCTAACTCTTTGAACCTATGTTATTGTTATGAATGTGCTCTAGTTTATTCTGTGAAATTTGCACTATGAGTAATGAAGGCTTTTCACAAACAATGAGCTATCTTGTTGTTCATATATCTAGTATTGTTCATGTGTTTTGAATTAAGTAACAACTATCTGTGATTTTTCTTAATGCATGCGTAGAAACACATTACTCATTGATAAATGATAATCTTTCTCCCTAGGGATAGGTCAGATAGTTAGTTTTAGTTTCTTGCTGTGTGTGATTTAGATGCGAGTGAGTTAAGACGAGAGGTAAGAACCTGTGCATCACATTGTGACCGCTCCTCGTATTCTCTATCAATCTGCATTCTTAGATAGGCACTTGCATATCATACTTAAATTCAAAAAACTAAAAAATATACACGGTGGACTGGGTCATAACCGGTAAAGCCTTGTATTTTGTTACTTGTCCTACGATAGCCGTACCGTAAACCAGACGGATTCCCCATACCAAATAGTAACGGGATAGTTGGGAACGTTTACTAGGGAGAATCCCTAACTGTTGTTACCTGTGATTTTCCAGGCATCAACATTTTTTGGCTCTAGAAGGAGGGCAGCCAGTGCATGGCTGGTCAAGGAAACCCATTTTCTCGATATTATTCCATCGGTGATAGTTCTGAAAGTAGTTTGTTTCCGAATCCAAATCCGGAAGAAAAGGGTAAAGAGCATCTATATTCTGTCGATAATAAAGTAGTTGACGATTTGAGAAGATTTACTAGGGCTTATGCGAAGAAGATCGGAGGATTATCGATTATCCCTGCCTTACCCAGAAGAGAATATCGGAAGAAAGACCGTCCTATATTGGAAGACAAAGTGTTGGTTGAATATTTTGAAGAACTGGTAGAAACATCCTTACAGGAAGTTGTTCAACCTCTGAATCAGTTGGACCTAGATACACCTTACTATTCACCTATTCATACCCCTATTCATTGACCACCTTACTCTCCACGTAAAATCATGGAAAATGTAAACGTAGATCAGCCACCTAACCCACCAAATCCACCACTTGCTTGGAGGGCTAGATCACCATTAAACCTAGCACCTCCTTTGCATGACTTACCTCAGGCTTTTGAGAAAATGTTGCCTAAGTTTGACCCAAGTGAAAAGATTTTGGTAGATGATCATTTGCAAAGCTTTTACTTGGCTATAGAAGGACTACGGGCTGGAGAACATGAAGATGTAGTCTGCATAAGGTTCTCTCATAACCTGAAAGGAGCAATATCCTCATGGTATTTTGCTCTGCCTGCAAACTCAATCACAGACTGGGATACTTTTGAAAGAATATTTAGAAGTAAATATGCAGTCCAAAAAACTCATGTAGCTCTGATGAAAGGGTTATGAGCTTTAAAGAAAGAAAGAAAGGAAAAAGTGCATAGTTTCACTCAAAGGTTTGTTGCTTATCTAAAGAATTTTGCTGCAACTGATAAACCATCTGATAAAGTTCTAAGTGAATACTATACTTCAGCTCTATGGCCTGAATTGGCCATGTTTGCCAAGATGTCAATCAAGCCTACATTGTCAGAAATTTATGAAGAAGTTGAGAGAGTAGAAGCTGAAAAAGAGTTCATAGAAGATTATCCTAAGCAGTCGGGAGAAATTTTTTTTGGCAAGAAAGCGTTGTTACTTACTAAGCCTAAGGATGAGCAATCACATGACTTTGAAGGAATATTGAAAATGATGTAGAATCTATCTAATAGAGTGGTAGATTTGGAAAAATAAAAGGAGGCTTATAAAGCATACAAGCCTTACTATAGAGAGAGAGAAGACAACAATCAATCTAAACTTCCTCCACACAGTCCTGCATCAATGAATTTAATTGAGGTAGGTATGGATAATTTTTGCACCTTTCATCAGCAGCCTCATTCTGAGAAAAATTGTCCCCAATGGATAAATTTGATGACATTAGTAGTGAATCAGCTATTGGACTCCAAACTGACAGAAGCTGATAATCAACCCACTGAAAAACAAGAAGAGGATGCTTTAGTTTTATGGGACTGTGTCTCACTTTTTGATACAAAAGAGGAAGGTTCACTGAAACAAGAAGAAACATTAGAAACAAATGTGACAACAAGAAGTTAAGGTTTGTTAAATAAAGACAATTCAATACTTTCGAAAATTAAGAGACTTCAAGAGAATATGAAGAAAATATAGAAGAACAACACAGATGATAAAATACCTGAATTTACCATTACCAGTCAAGATCTGAAACAAGTCAACATGCTTGATAAGCCTATTGAAGACAAAGTTGATAATGTCAAAGAAAATCTCAAAGAACCTGAGATGGGGTACGATATTGTGGAGGACATTAAAAGGGTTAAGGAAAATATTTCGTTATTTGAAATGTGTAATGTATCTCAGCAGAAAGAAAAATTGTTAAAAGCACTTGAAGTACCAGAGGAAGAGCTTCCCACTAAAAACCAACCTGTAGAAGAAATTGTTGAAGCAAGTGTGGGAGGTAAGGCTAGGTTTAAAACTCCACCATTCCTTTTGAATTTTGAGATTTTGAACCATAATGTGCACAATTGTTTAGTGGACTCAGGGTCAGCAGTCAATGTTATGCCACTGTCAGTCTGCAAGAAGATCAATGGACAACCTAAACCAATTACCTGGCAGGTTACTCAGCTAGACAAGACCAATGTCAAAGTAGTCGGGGAAATGGAAGATGTTCTGATTCGCTTATTTGCAATGAAAAGATATGTCAGTACATTGATATTATAGTAGAAGACATACCTGATGTTTATGGACTTGTTTTGAATCGAGACTGGTCAGCAAGGCTAAATGGGTATTTCACATCAGATTGGTCACATCTATGGTTGCCTCATAAGGGAAGTCCAAACCAGATAAAGATATTAAGAGAGCCCCACATGAAGCACAATGTTACTCAATTGGAAGAAAAGAATGAACCAATGAATTATGTGTTGGGAAATTATCTAATTGAGCTAGAACCGGGAAACTACCAAGCAGAAGAAGCTAGCAGTACACCAGACACCCAACCCGATCTCCTTCGATTTTCACGGGTTGATGAGATTGATTGTAAAATAGTAGATGTAGTTTTTTATTCAAGTACATTAGGATTAGATAATGGGTAGGCCTTTGCAGTCAAGCCTAGCCCCTCAACTTACAAGTAGCCATATTTATAGGGGGGGGCAGAGAACTGACCAGTTAGTGGTTTAGTTCTCAAACTTTATTTTTCTTGATTTTTATTTCTTGATTATATTGTACATAAATAAACTGATTTGGTTGTTTATTTTTTATTTATTTTATTTCTTTTTGTTTTAGTTAGATTTTTATTGATTTCAATAAAAGAAGCAAACTTTTGGTTGCATAGAGAACATCAGAATTCTAGATTAACTAAAATCCTTGGCTATAAGATTGTGTACTATTGATTTATCTGGAAGAATTTCTTCTAGTTTAGCAGTTTTTCTAAATGGCAATGAACACATTTAAGTCCTACTTAATCCTTGTAAAATAACTCAAGATCAAAAGGTCTGGAATACTATTTCGAGGCTCCATCCATCTCACATTTAAAAATGTCTGAGGGAGTGACAACAAGGATCCATGGAAATGAAGCAGGGTAAACAGTATATTATATATAAATGATCCCATGCCAAGATTTGAAAGCCAAAAAGGCAAATAAGAGTAAAAGCAAAATCTCCTAAGAAAGCAATGTGTATCAAAACAAAGTACTGAACCATATGAGTACAAAATTTCCAAAGTTATTCTCTGTTCATGAGCTGAAAATTAAATATATTTCTCACAAAAAGGGACACTATGGATAGAGGAGCCTGAATAAAAAATTCAAAAAGAAAGGCATGCAGGAGGACTCAAAAAGGACAAAAGTCCAAAAGCACAAAAAGTGCAAAATGGCATGGGAATGAGGAACAAATGAATATTTCTATTT
The DNA here is from genome assembly GCA_001517045.1 of Pseudotsuga menziesii. NCBI lineage: Eukaryota > Viridiplantae > Streptophyta > Pinopsida > Pinales > Pinaceae > Pseudotsuga > Pseudotsuga menziesii. The sequence continues at coordinate 758,400 of LPNX010790061.1, read as the reverse complement.
ACCATATAATACAATCATGTAGTGTCCAAGCTGGAAGCTACCTGAAGACAGAGGTAAAAAATGAAACTCATATTCTTGGCCTCAAAAGAGTTATCTTGACTTTGAAATCCTAGTTTCCATTTTCCTAAATTGGACTATCATCAATGATTAAAAGTACATACATTTTCCATTTGGGAAATCCAGACATCTAGAAGAATTCAACATGTTGGTTTTACTATCAAACAATCTGTTACTTAAGGAAGAAATTGTCCAGAGATCTAGGTTCACCAGGTAGTCACCAATTGTTGCAGCTGCAACCTTTTTCCCAAATTTCTAAAAAAATTTGGACCCTCCTTTTGATTTTATCTAGCCCGAGTTTGTTTAATCTTTTTAAACCTTTCTTGGAAGTCCATTTTTCTCCACTTGAGAAGTTGATTGTCGGAAGCTCAGTCAATTTTTTTTTTGCCGCTGTTTCGGGGGTCGAATGATCTAATACTATCATTATTTTTTGCCGAGACTGTGGAAACCGTGAAGTCTTAGTTTTATTTGAACTCTTAACTCTGATTTGTTTTCGATGAATTTTCGTTGTCGGAAGTTTATTAAGGTTTGAATCGGGGCATTAGTCCTCTGTGCCAACGATGGAAAGTCATGTTTTTCGTCGATGAGCTTTTATCTCCTTTGTTTATTTTTCAAAAAACTTTACTTTTTGACTTTCGGTGTTTTTGTTTTATCAGCGATCGGAGTTTTAGTCTTTAACGATGCCGCCATTTTGGAGGCCTTGTTGTTTGTCTCGCCGACACTGCGGACTATTTTTGTGTCTCAAGGTTCCGATGAGTTAGTCATTAGTTGCTCCGATCGTCGGCGATTTTCTATTGTTGCGGAAGCCATAGTCCGTCCGTCTCCTACCGTTGCGACTGCGTAGTACACTATCCCGCCGATGCATTAGTCCTTCCGCTCACCGATGCCGACCTTTAGCACTTAGCGATTCCGATCGCTGACTATCTTGTGATTCGAAAGCCGTAGTTGGTCTGTATTCCGCCGTTGCGGCTTTTTTTCTCTTATCTTTACCGATGTCGTGGTTTTATTGTTTTAACTTTCTGTTTTTCTTTGCACTATTGGAAGGGTTTTTTACTATTGATTAGAGGGCTATCATTTTTTGTTGCCGATACGACGACAGCATTGAGATCACCATCGCCGATACTTAGTCATTACAACTTCCGATAGCCGATGGTTTTCCTTTGATTGCGGAAGCCATAGTTTGTCTGCTTTCCGCCGTTGCGGCAATGTAGTAAACTAACCTGTCGATATATAGTGCTTCCACCCGTCGATGTGAGTTTCTCGCCCGATGCTTAGTGTTCAAAACTGCTGATAGTGTCTTCCCGTTGTTTTCATGGGCGACGGAGGTTTCCGTTTTTGGTCAAGTTAGGGATCTCATGATGACAACGCAATATAGGGCCTCACTTTTTGATGATTAGTTTTATTGATAGTGTGGTTTACGTTTTGATTGAAAATCTAGATGATCTTGAATGCAGTCCAAATTAATGATGAGTTTTTCGTTTTAACTGTAGGCGAATTTAAAGGATTTTTCAGACCCAGCTTGGGGATTGCTGCTGCAAAGAAGATATGTCTAGAATACAAAGCAGAAGAAAGGAGGAAACAATGAAGAAGCAGGGATAAATAAAGCGAAGAAGAAAGTGAGGGTCGGAGATCTCAACAGATCAATAGCAGCAGAGGCCCGGGCTTGGGAAAAGTTCATCAGTTACCAAGCTGGTCCCCTTTTATAAAAGTGCTCTTAAATATTAATTTGAAATGTAATGTATTGTATAAATCATGAGCACTCACTAAAAGACAAAATTGTGGAATTAAACGGTTGGGGGAGCCCAAAGGTCACCAGGGGGGCAGCCGAAAAGTTTTGCTGTTTTGTATAAATATAGGAGATTTAGATGTAATAAAGGACTTTTTCCCAGATAGATTTGTGAGAGTATGTTGTAAGAAGAACTATTTCCTTTTGCAATAAATAAATTGCAAGTTTCATGTTGGAGAAAGCTTGGTGGAAGGTTTCAAATGTTGTGCTATGGATTTGTTAAATGTGAACTATTTCGTTTTCAGTTGTTGTCCATTAACTGTGAGATCGTTCTAACTCTTTGAACCTATGTTCTTGTTATGAATGCACTCTAGTTTATTCTATGAAATTTCCACTATGAGTAATGAAGGCTTTTCACAAACAATGAGCTATCTTGTTGTTCATATATCTAGTAATGTTCATGTGTTTTGAATTAAGTAACAAATATCTATTATTTTTCTTGATGCATGCGCATAAACACATTAATCATTGATAAATGATAATCTTGCTCCCTAGGGATAGGTTAGATAGTTAGTTTTAGTTTCTTACTGTGTGTGATTTAGATGCAAGTGAGTTAAGACGAGAGGTAAGAACCTGCGCATCACATTGTGACCGCTCGTCGTATTCTCTATCAATCTGCATTCTTAGATAGGCACTTGCATATCATACTTAAATTCAAAAAACTAAAAAATATACACGGTGGACCGGGCTGTAACCGATAAAGCCTTGTATTTTGTTACTTAACCTACGGTAGTCGGACCGTAAATCGGACGGATTCCCCATACCAAATAGTAACGGGCTAGTTGGGAACGTTTACTAGGGAGAATCCCTAACTGTTGTTACCTGCGATTTTCCAGGCATCAATAAGTATAATATTGTATACAACAAAATGTGTCTGCCATGCATAGTGGCCAATCTCTAATGACCTACTTCTTTTTAGTTTTTGTTTTTAAAGAAGTCTACAATTATGTCATTGGCATCAACTTCCTCATTCTCATCTCGACTAGTTTCTTGTGGTAATACATTGGGCTCATGATACCACAAGATATGTCTACATGTAGGCTACCTAGGACTAGGGTTGACACCAACCAAAGCAAACCATTTTTTGATAATCTTATTTATACTAATAGTAACAAAAACATATGAATTTATATAATTCAAACTATTCATGGTACCTATAGGCGTAGTAGGGGGATCCTCTGGTTGAGAAATACCGGATTCGGTATCTCAAACTGATTCATGACGAACACCTAAATCTTCTTATATTTCCTACAATAACATTTGTATTTATTGTAGAACTATACAATGTCACTTTGTACATTATAATTAAATAGTCAATCATAATGCAAGGAATTTGTATACCTTCTTATTGATAGTAGAAGTGTTAATTGCATGGAATTTTTTCCATTTAACCATGGTTTTGTAGCCTCATTTGAAGGAAATTTGGAGCTCATTAGGTGTGGGCACGGCGCCAAAGTCTATGGACTGCATATCTCGTAACATAATGTGTTTTAGTAAGGAAAGCATTTAAAACACAAATGGATATGCAACATTGACAAATTTTAAATATTAATACTTACGTATCTTCCCTTAACTTTCCCTTGAACAACCTAGAACATAAACCATGATTTGTTAAACATACGATAATATCCCCAATTAAAAACTAGGAATAATAAACCCAAATTTCTCAATAGAAAAGGTATTGATTTCCAATTTTTCCAAATGGATATATTTGCTTTAATAATAGTGGAATGTGTGTGTGTGTATCTTTGATATTTTTATAAAGGTCTGCAACTCCATTAATATGCTTTGAACCCACTATAATGTGTCGAATAAGATATAATATAAAGTTTTGGTGGTTGGCTATTAAGTATGGTTCTTGAATTCTTTAGACACTTTGTATGCAATCTTTTTATCCTCAATATTCAATCATTAAAAGTACTAATCATATCGCCAAATTCAAAGGAATATTTATTGTATTTATGTAACAATAGTAAATGTTAATATTTCATATTTTATCAAGCATGAACAACTCCATAGGTATAGATTCAAATATTTGAAGACTAGCTCAAATTTCACTATAGAGATGGTCTTGATTTACAACTCTTTCCAAACCCTCCTAAGCAACTAGATTTCACCCAAACAACTCGAAATTATTTCAAAGACACCCAAACCAAGCTAAATATCCAACTATCAAACTTCAAGGAACTCTTAAGAAAGTTTAATGCATAATACATTGATATTACATAGCCATAACAACATATTTGCACATACATCTATTGAAAACTTGAACATTGAGCACAATATGGGAGAAAGCACTGTAAATATTTATTGTGCACTAAAGGGAACACAAATACCACTAATTACAAAAATAGATGGATCTCACAGCAACTCAAAACTCAAGAAGTACATATATAGACATGCACAGGTGCACCCCTTTGTCAAAAGGAGATACATAATAGAGTGGATTTGATAGAATAACTATGTCTTGGTGTCACGTCCCCACCCTTCTACCAGAGGGAGGATGCGACGATGCTACTATAATAACCAGGAAGTCTAGCCCCATGAACATAAAATACAATGCATTGAACTAATAACATGCACAGATGCATAAATCATTAACATACAACGGAAGCAAAATACATTCAATTCAAAACATGTAACATGTTCATATTAATTCATAAACACATATACAATTGCAGAGATAAAATAGACAAGAATAATTATCTTGAAAGAAGCTTGTCTCGCAACCAGCTACGTCGCTACAACGTTCCACCCAACCATAGGCCAATGTGCTCATCATTCTCTCAGCAACATTGCTACCCGCGAGCTGGGCATGATTCCCACAAGGAATAAGGGAACACTAGCAGACTCACACATAGCCAAGGATTTATCAAAATTCAGCCAAGGAGGTGAAATGGTTGAATTGCTAAGATAGTGAGCTCAACCATAGAGCTATGGACACCTACACAAGATCTAGCTCAGATTTCCCAACACCTACACATGCAACACAAGGAAGCATCCCCTTCTCTGCTACACAGTCCCTCAGCCTATGGCTTCCATTCCAGTGTTATTTAGGGTGTGCAAAGAAGAAAATCCAGCTCCTCTAGATCTCTTTGTGAGGTTCCTTTCCCTAGTAGGTTTATCAAGCTAATTCTTCCCCAATTCCACTCCAAACTGGTTCAGACCAAAACAAGGTTACACACACAACAAAAATGCAAGATCTGGGTTTGAGGAAAAACATTTTTCAACCAAAAATGTAAACGACAAATGGGTTAAACAACCCCCTGTCAGAAATTCAATTTCTAGAATCATTCTATGGCTTCATGTGGGAAAAAATGGCTCCCTCAATCCCTAAATTCATGGATATGTACCCCATTGGCTGTGCAACACTGAAAACATGAAATTCCCCGATCATGGAGATGTGGAAACAACTCAAAAATGCCCTGGGAGTGATCCCATCCACTAAACATTAACGAAAACACTTCCCAGCCATGGAAAAAATGAAGAACACTACAAATGTGAATGGAGAATGCAAGGAGCTCCAAAAATGTGAGAAGAAGAGAGGACGTCCATGCATGAGGGAATGGGCAGTATTTTTGGGAAATTACTTACCCCATAAGTCAAAAAACATTTTCCCAAAAATGAGTGCTTCCCCAAATTCAAATTTTTGACTCCCATACCTTTCCCATTCTCATGCTATAACTAACCCAACCAATTTCTGGCATAATTAAATGATTGGGCACAAAAGACAAAATGGGTAGATGATAGTTTGATGGGTTCTCCCTTTAACATTTGGATTTTCCCCATTGGCCCAAAGGTTTGAATATTTCTCCCCCCTTGTCCTTAGGAAATCATGCCCGCATCTCTTTTAATTTTTCATTGACATATCTGGTTGTGGGTATTTAATTAAATTGCATATTTACATGATGTCCAAAATTATAATGTGCCTGGCTAACACGAAATACCATCGGCATCGATTTTAATCGTCGAAACATAAAACGATAAATCGATGGTGGCACTTTTTCCCTCAGATCCTCACCATGATTAATTACAATATATACATCATATACATTTTTAATGCAAATAGGGTCAAAACCGGGGTGTTACATTCCCCTCCCCCTTCAATAGTACTATCCTCAGTGCTTTACAAAATTGATAAAAAATGCTACACTGGTACCACCCTTGGTGCTCCGCAGAATTGAACAAAAATGGACGTGCCAATTGCATGGAAACCTCCAGCTCCCATGTAGCCTCTTCAGGACCATAGTGCTCCCATTACACCTTTACCTGCCCTATGGCTCGGTTCCAGAGCATTGTGACCTTCCTGTCGAGGATGCACATTGGCTCAATTTGGAACTCTCCCTTGGGTTCTACCTGAATCACATCCCAATTTATCACATGGTTAGGATCATGTACATATTTCTTAAGCAAAGAAACATGAAAAACATTATGAGCTCTAGTGCTAGTAGGCAATGCAAGTCTATGTGCAACTAACCCTATTCTTTCAAGCACTTCAAACGACCCATAATATCTAGGTGACAACCTGGCACAACTTCAAAGATTCAAGGAACCCTTCTTTGCCCTCACTCTGAGGTAAACATGATCCCAAACATTGAACTCTCTATTCACCCTTTGCTTATCTGCATAGCTTTTCTGTCTATATTGGGATGCTTTCAGATTCTGCCTAATATTTACACCTTCTTGCTCCATTTCCTTGAGCAATTCTGGCCCAAGCACAATCCTGTTCATTGGATTATCCCAAGTCACTGGTGTCCTACACCTCTAGCAATACAAAGCCTCATATGGACTCATCCCCAAGGATTCTTGTTGTCCATTGTTATATGAAAATTCTACCAAGTGTAAATAATCTTCCCACTTGGTTGGTTTGTCCATCACATACATGTGAAGCATGTCTTCAAGCACTTGATTCACTCTCTCTGTCTGGCCATCAATCCAAGGATGGTAGGAAGTGCTGAAGTTCAGCTTGGTGCCCAAATCTGCAAACAAACCCTTCCAGAAATTGGAAGTGAACTTGACATATCTGTCAGAGACTATTTCCTTAGGAAATCCATGCAATTTGAAAATCTCCTTCATGAATATTTTTTCAATGTCATCAGTCTTATGCGTAGACTTAACCGGTATAAAATGTGTTTCCTTTGTCAACTTGTCCACCGAAACCATGATGGAATCATGTTGTCTCCAAGTCATTGGAAATCCTGTAATAAAATCCATGGAAATAACTTCCCGTTTCCATTATGGAACTGGCAAAGGCTGCAACAAACCTGCTGGGTGTTGATGCTCAACCTTCACCTGCTGAAATTTCATGCACTTGAAATATATTCATCCATCTCCTTTTTCATTCCTGGCCAAAAATAATGCTTTCTAGCTGTAGTAATTGTCTTCTGATATCCTGGGTGACCAAAATATGGAGCTTGATGGATCTCATCCATAACAACCCTCCTCAAATCTACTACATTTGGAATATACATTCTATTCTTATAAGTAAGAAGTCCATTTTCTTCTATTTTATATCCCTCATACTTCTTTTCAAGACTTCGCTACTGCAACTTGTCATTGACCTGTGTATACAATTCATCTTCAGCAACACAATTAACAATTTATTGCCTCAACTCCGATTGGAAAATACTAATGGATGCCACATGCATTTTCTTCACCTTCCTGCTAAGTGCATCAACTACCTTATTCTCTTTTCCCTTTATGTGCTTGATTTCAGAATCAAACTCACATAAAAACTCCAGCCATCTCGCTTTCCTAGCATTCAGAGTAGGTTGATCAAACAAATACTTCAGACCACAATGGTCTTCCCTTAGCTCAAATATTCTGCCCATCAAGTAATGCCTCCACATCTTGAGAGCATGTACTATGGCTGCAAGTTCTATATCATGAGTGGCATAGGTCTTCTCATGCTCCTTCAACTTTCTTGACTCATAACATATCATGTGGTTGTCTTGCATAAGGAATTCTCCAAGCCCTTGACCACATGCATCAGTACACACCACAAAATATATTTTTGGGCCTGCAATATTCAAGATTGGTGCACTTGTGAGAAGATTCTTCAACTGCTGGAAGCTTTCTTCACACCTTGGTGTCCATTCAAACTTTATTCCCTTCTTTTGCAAAGAAGTGACTGGATGTGTAATCTTGGAGAATCCTTCAATGAATCTCCTGTAGTATCTTGCAAGTCCCATAAAAGATCTTACATATGTCACATTTCTTGGAGTAGGCCAATTCATAATAGCCTCAAGCTTCTGAGGGTCTACAGATATGCCCTCATTTGAGATAATGTGACCCAAATAATGAATCCTATCCTTATAGAAGTCACACTTGCTCAACTTTGCATATAGCTTATGCTCCATGAGCAATTGCAATGTCAATCTCAAATGTTCTTCATGATCTTCCTCATTCTTAGAATAAATAAGGATGTCATTAAGGATGTTAGAATATAATCCGTCAGGATTATTGTAAATAAATAATTAAATAGGAATTTGAATAGTTGCCCGGGAAGGTGAAAAGGCTGGTTCTCAACCGCCTCATTGTAATTATAAATTAATGTTTTAGTCGTGAATAGAACATTGAATCGGGAGTTATTACCAACAAGTGGTATCAGAGCCAAGCTCCATAACTCCTGCCTGCCATTCTCCTGCGTCCTCTGCTGGTTCAGCTCTGGCATATGCCCTCTGCGTCTTCTTGCCAGGAGACGT
>LPNX010790061.1:716715-745271 GCA_001517045.1 Pseudotsuga menziesii | reverse complement strand
AAGGAGACAGGAGTATCAACTTCTGGATACACTATGAGTCTTGGATCAGCAGCTGTTTCATGGAGATCTCGCAAACATTCAGTTCCAGCAGATTCAACAACCGAAGCAGAATATGTGGCTGCAGCTGAAGAAACGAAAGAAATAGTATGGCTCAGGAATATACTTGAAGATTTGCAAGAAAAACAAGAGAACTCCACTCCATTGTTGGTCGACAATACTTCTGCAATCAAGCTGGCAAAGAATCCTAGATTCCATGATCGAACCAAACACATCAACACAAAGTATCATTTGATTCGACATCATGTAGAGGCCAAGACAATCCATCTTCGACATTGTTCCACAAATGATCAAGTTGCAGACATCTTCACCAAAGCGCTTGGACGAGAAAAGTTTGAAAGATTCAGAAACATGCTCGGACTTACGAACACCCCTTCGGATTAAGAGGGGGATTGTTAGAATATAATCCGTCAGGATTATTGTAAATAAATAATTAAATAGGAATTTGAATAGTTGCTCGGGAAGGTGAAAAGGCTGGTTCTCAACCGCCTCATTGTAATCTATAAATTAATGTTTTAGTCGTGAATAGAACATTGAATCGAGAGTTATTACCAACAAAGGAAAACAAGACCAAACTTGTCCAAATACTTGTTGAAGACACTATTCATAAGGCTTGTAAATGCAGTTGGTGCATTTGTGAGACCAAATGGTACCACTAAAAACTCATGATGTCCATACTTTGTTTTGAAGGCTGTCTTATGAATGTCTTCATCCTTGATTCTCACTTGATGGTAACCAGACCTCAAGTCAATCTTGGAAAATACCTTTGCTCCTCTCATTTGATCAAAGAGGTCATCAATCCTAGGAAAAGGGTATTTGTTCTTCACAGTGACTTTGTTTAACTGTCTGTAATCAATACACAACCTAAGTGTACCATCTTTCTTCTTCACAAACAGAACTGGTGCTCCCCAAGGAGACACACTCAGCCTGATATACGTCTTCTCCAGGAACTATTGCAGTTGCATCTTCAAATCTAGCATTTCTGGTGTACTCATTCTGTAGGGTGTCTTGGACACCAGTGTTGCTCTTGGTTCAAGCTCAGTTCTGAAATCAATGTATCCCTTTGGAGGAAGTCCTGGAATTTCATCAGGAAAAACATCCCTGAATTCCTGCAACACTTGATATTCATCCAACCTAGGAGTTTCATTCTATGTTGCCTCCAAAATATGAGCTGCATACAATTGGAAACCTTTCCTACAGAACTAATTCAACCACATTGCTGAAATCCACCTCACAGAAATCACTTTTGGAATGCCTCTTACAACTATTGGGTTCCCTTCTTCATCCATGCATTCAAAAGTCTTATTATAACAACCAAGTTTTACCATGTGAGCTTCTAACCAATCCATTCCAATGAGAACATCATAAAAACCAATTGGTAGAATATTCAGATCTACACAAGTGACCAATCCATTCATAACCAATGGACATTTCTCTACCACTTCACTAACCTTTCTCTTAGTTCCAGTGGCTAGCTGAACTAACCAAGGTTTGTTATGCTTTAATTTCTTAAAATAAAAAATCTACACTACTCTAGAAGTAATGTAAATGTGAGTAGAACTAGGGTCAATCAAAATAGAAACAGATTGCTCAACAATCTTACATGCAACTTCAACCACAATTGACTGGTGATCTTCCTAGAGGTCCTCCAATGTTGCATAAATCCTAGGGACGACCCTTGCTACTTGACCCACTGTTTCTGCCTCTTGAATGTTGTAAGCTGGCCTTGTATTCTCATTCTCAAGTGGACAATTCCTGTGCTTATGGGGTCCTCCACATTTCCAACATTGGAGTGGTTCTTTGTTCTATTGTGGATCTCTTGGCTTTTCTCCTACCACTCTGGATGGCTACTTATCAGCTTGGAATGGCTGCTTCTGCTGATTCCTGAAGTTAAAAGGTTTGAAACCTTTCTTCCTTTGGTCATACTTCTCATTATTTTTGTCCTTCCATGTCTTATGATAATAAATTTTTCCTTTGCTTTTCTCATAGCAATACTTAGCTTTCCTTATTACTTCTTCCAGAGTTCTAGGCTCATAAAACTCAATTCTGTCTTTGTAAGACTGAGGTAATCCACTCAGAAAACGCTGGATTTTCACCTTCTCATCTTTGATGTACCTGACATACCTCAATAGTTCCAAGAAATTTTTTGCATACTCTTCCATGGTCTACTGTCCCATTCTCAGCTCATGGAATTCTTTGATCTTATCATCATAGTACATGTCAGCGAGGTACTTCTGCTTGAAATACTTCTGGAACTGTTTCCACACAATCTTCCTTTCATTAATATTCTTCCCTTTCTTGAAGTGCTTCCACCATATGGATGCTCTTCCAGTCAAATTAAAGATGGATACCCTAGCCTTCATATTTCTTGAATAGTCTTGGAATTGGAAATATTTTCTCATCCCAAGAAGCCAAGCTTAAGCTTCTTGTCCATTCTTTACCTCACCATTGAAGGTAGGAAACCTTTCCTTCTTAAATTCATCACGTGAATGGTTTTAGTAACGTCTCTTCCTCTCATTCTTGTGAGAAGAAGAACTTGAACTACCAATGGATCCTTCAGAGTCAGATGACCCACTATGAGATCTCTTCCTTCTTCTGGTATTGCTCTTTCTACCTTCTAGTCTTACTATCCGGTCTCCAGAGTTCATCTTCCTCTGGATGTCTGTCAAAATTTGTAGAATGGCTGCATTCAACTGATTCTGCTCCTCCTGAGCCTTAACCAATCTTTCATTATCTGCCCTATAAATTTGCATCTCCACCCTTAGGATTCTCATGGTGGCTGCAAAATATGGGGGAGTATCTTGAAATATTCTCCCATTAGACTCTGTCTCAGCATTTCCCACACAGATGTTTTCCCCCATAACATCTTCCTCGTGCTCATAGGGATCCTGTGCATCGTTCATGCTAGAGGTTCTCATGGCTGAACCAAAACCCAACTTTACCAAACTGCACTATGTGTAATGATGCCTTTGAAGGTGACAATGATTCTGCAAAAGGTTTTAATAAACACAATTTTTAGCTTCATAACATTCACAAGAATTTATATATTACTTACCTGCATTTGGAAAAATGTCATATTGACAACTTTTTCAAATCATATAAGTTTTCTTTTCACAAAGAACGACTATCTCAAGGGGACAACGGGGGTCAAGGGTTCTTTCCCCCTTATGGCTTCCCTTTTCACTTTTATGGTCCTTGCAATCCCACTGAAAAACCTGCTAAAATATCTGTTTCGGTGAATTTTTCAGATTTCCTACGATCAGGTTTCCTTCCGACATGTCGACAAAATTTTCCAAATTTCTTTGACACATATTACCAAACTTCTTATTTTTCATCCGATCGGCAAACTTGCCACCCTGCCACCGTTGCAAAAAAAATTTACTTTTCTTCAGACGACAGAAACTTGCCGACTCTTCCTCTGTTGCAGAAATTTTTTTACTTTTCTTTCGATGTATCAGAAAAATTCCAAACTTTCATCCGATCAAAACTTGCCAATCTTTCTACTGCGTAGGAAAAATTCTGACTTTCCATCCGACGTGCCGTGTCGAAAAAGTTTCAGGGTTTCTTCCAACGGATCCTTTCGCCACGTCAGAAACGTTTCCGACTTCCATCCACTACGTCGGAAAACGTTCCGACTTCCATTCGTTGTTGCGGAAGACTTCTCAAGTTTCCTTTCACCGTGTCAAATTTTTTTTGACTTTCCACCCGATGCATTGCGGCTGAAATTCCCAAATTTTTCTGATGTGTTTCAACGAAACTAAACCGACGTATCAACAAAATTCACCAAATTTTTCCGATTCCAACACTTGGAAAAAAAATTTCAATTTTTTTTTCTTTTATTCCCTTCAGCTCGACTCAGCCGACATGTATCGGCTTAATTCTCACTTTCCCACCGACATGCATCAGCTCAGCTCCGACAAACTCAACTGACATGCCCATACATAAAAAAAAATTGAAATTTTTTTCCGTCTTTTCTTCTGCCGTTGGTGAAAATCCCAGTTTCCACCCGACATGTATCGGCTCACATCAGCTAACGCAACCGACATGTTTTCAACACATAGAGAAATTTAGAATTTTTTGGTCTCACCATTTTTTTTCCTCTACTGACCAGGATGTAATCCAACCTCTGTCAACTTCTCTTCATGGCCCATTGAGTCCCAAAGCTGCAACATGAGCTCTGATACCACACTGTCAGGTCCCCACCCTTCTACCTGAGGGAGGACATGACGATGCTGCTATAATAACTGGGCAATCTAGCTTCGTGAACATAAAATAAAATGCATTGAACTAATAACATGCACATATGCATAAATCATTAATATACAACGGAAGCAGAATACATTCCATTCAAAACATGTAACATGCATATATTTATTCATAAACACATATACAGTTGCAGAGATAAAACAGACAAGAATACTTATCTTGAAATAAGCTTGTCCCGCAACTAGCTACATCACTGCAATGTTCCACCCAACCATAGGCCAGTGTGCTCATGAATATCTCAACAACACTACCACCCCTGAGCTGGGCATGATTCCCACAAATAATAAGGGAACACTAGCAGACTCACACATAGCCAAGGATTTATCAAAATTTGGCCAAGGAGGTGGAATGGTTGAATTTCTAAGCTAGTGAGATCAACCACAAAGCTATGTACACCTACACAACATCTATCTTGGATTTCCCAACACCTACACACCCAACACAAGAAAGCATCCCCTTCTCTGCTACACAGTCTATCAAGCTTTACCTTCCATTCCAGTTCTATTTAGGGTGTGCAAAGAAGAAAATACAACTCCTCTTGATCTGTCTGTGAGGTTCCTTTCCCCACTAGGTTTATCAAGCTAATTCTTCCCCAATTCCACTCCAAACCAGTTCAGATCAAAACCAAAGGTGCACACACAACAAAAATGCAAGCTCCGGGTTTGAGAAAAAACGTTTTTCAACCAAAAAGGTAAACGAAAAATAGGTAAAACAACCCCCTGATAGAAATTTGATTTCTAGAATCGTTCTATGGCTTCACATGGGAAGAAATGGCTCCCTCAGTCCATAAATTCATGGATCTGTCCCCCATTGGCTGTGCAACATTGAAAACACAATATTCCCCAACCGTGGAGATGTGGAAGCAACATAAAAACTCCCTAGGAGTGATCCCAACCACTAAACATCAACAAAAACACTTCCCATCCATGGAAAAATTGAAGAATACTGCAAAAAAACATGAATGGAGAATTCCAGGAGCTCCAAAAATGTGAGAAGAAGAGAGGACGCCCATGCATGAGGGAATGGGAACATTTTTGGGCAATGACTTGCCCCATAATTAAAAAAACGTTTTCCCAAAAATGGGTGCTTCCCCAAATTCGAATTTCTGACTCCCATATATTTCCCATTCTCATGCAATAACTAACCCAACCAATTTCTGGTAGAAATAAATGATTGGGAACAAAAGAAAAAATGGATAGTTGATAGTTTGATGGGTTCTCCCTTTGAAATTTGTCTTTTCCCCATTGTCCCAAAGGTTTGAATATTTCTCCCATCTCTTTTAATGTTGCATTGACATATCTGGATGTGGGTATTTAATTAAATTGCATATTTACATGATGTCCAAAATTTTAATGTGCCTGGCTAGCACGGAATACCATCGGCATTGATTTTAATCACCAAAACATAAAATGATAAATCAATGGTGGTGATTTTTCCCTCAGCTCCTCACCATGATTAATTACAATATATACATCATATACATTTTTAATGCAAATGGGGTCAAAACCGAGATGTTACACTTGGTCATATGGAATCCTTTTTTGGTCAATTTTTTTTCCCACTAGAAAGGTTGCTCTAGAAACAATAGAATAGATCTCACAGCACAAAAATGCACAAAACTATCAAAACCAAAGTATTGAACTCGACCCACCAACACCGGTTCCAATGAAAGAGCTGCTCCAACTACACATTAAGAGCCCGACAATAATGGATATGAGAAAGAAAGTTGAGAATATGTTTTGTAGCTCCAAAATGGTGCACTCTCTTCTACAAATGCACCCTCAAACATTAAAAACAATACAAAACTAACACTGTATGAGAGAAATTGGGCCCTCCACATTGAAAACACTGCAAAATCAACACATTCAAATATTAAATCACAAATGAATATTAAGATATGTAATGAAAATTACACCATACTATGATAAATGAATCTCAATATAAATATTTGGATGATCTCTCTCAACACCTACAATGAAGTACAAATGAAGATATCTGGATGTTCTCTCCTATCACACTAGCTAGGGTGGAATCTTTCACCACTGGAACAAGTCACAAATGCAAGGGGAACATATCTGGATATTTAAGTCCAAAAGATCTCTTCAATTCAGAAATAATTTTTCCAAAATATCCCAAATCGGTGCCCTCACCCTTCTTTTATACTTTCTCATTCATACTTCTAGATTTTTCTCCCAAAAATATTCGTAAATATTATAGCCATGAGAGAATGATTCTTTGGGACAAATTACCTTCCTCTCTAATGTTAGTTTTCACCTCATAGATAGCCGATATACTTTGGAATTTGAATTAGGAGATGGCTCCCTTGTTTGGTGGGAGTTACAACTCATTTTGGGCCCACCTACCTCATCATGCACCCTCCTTGGGGAGTTACAATTGTCTAGTGTTCCTTCATTAGCTATTTTTAGCCTGTGGATTATCATCCTTTCCTCGTTCCTTGATTTTAGGAGATTCTTACTCATTTGGTGGGAGTTACAACCCACTTGGACTTTTTCCTCCACTATTGTGCCCCTCTTGGCTATTTTTAGTTAGGAGTGAGTTACACTCTCAATGTGCCTACATTATGTGATTACTTCAATGTGTCACACCTTCTCGGGCCCACAATTCCTTCTCTAACGTGCCCTCCTTATCCAATTTATCTGATATCACATCATTCATAAATATTGAACACCAAACTTTGCAATTTTATGACCCACGTCACCCCCTTAACAATTTCTCATGAACCTTACAAAGTGACTAGACCATGGAATTCTAAATTTAATTATTTTTCTCCCTAATGGTTAAAAGTTGAAATTTGGGGACATTACAAATCATACCCAACCAATGTTTCTTCTCTTAAAACAATTTAAATCTAGGTGTGGTAGTACATGGTCTCCTTCCCCAACTTTGTGCATGGACAAATTATTTTCCTCCTTCCTTAGTGTTGAATGCCTATAAAGCTATACATTCAAGTGGATCAAGTCACCAAATCTATACTCCACAAACTAAATCACACTAAGACTGAAAACAATGGCATGTTCCCAAACCAATCAGAAGTAGGTGAGGTATCATTTTCTCAACGCATGGTTATGCAAGGTACTGACATAGGAAACCTTCTGATATTGTAACCTATCGATAAACTCCTCAAGGAATTGGTGTACTAGGAATCCAATCATATGAAATCCAAATATGAATTTCACCTCTGTGTTAGCTGCCAAACTATCTAGCATTGGAATTCCAAAATCCCAAGATAATCTCATAGAGGGACCACCATGCTGCCACTATGCCACTCTGATCATAACCATCCAATTGTCATACTTTGTATGGATCCTACTCTTATGGATATCCAAGATTAAATATCTGTAAAGCTTTAACCTACCACCACAGATAGTGGATTGCATAGGAATCCAAGTGAAGTCTACAATCCTACTACCATACTAGATCCCAAATATTGGAAAAGTAAATCTATCTTGATGACTGGTCATGATTATGGGATGCTCATGAACTCTAATCACGCCCTCAATAGATAGATACACACCCCATACTACTCTATAATAAACCCAGCTGAAACAATTGAGTCCAAGAATGATCTCAAGTCCCAAATGAACTTGAGAACTCTGAATTACCTACCGCATCCCCTGTTGCACTGCATTGTATCAAAACAAGGAGCCTGCTAAAGTATCCCAAGCCAAAAATCAAGAAAACAATGTATCCATCTCTCATAAATTCTCCCACTAAGGAAACTAACACACTTCTCCACCAGGATAGACTCCTGAAAGTGATGGCTGGATCTCTCTCTACGCCAACTGCTAAACTGTTGATCCAATAAATTATTAGATCCCACTGTCAATGCTGCACCCTTCCAATCATCAATCTCATATGGAATAATCTATCACTCTAAGTAATGTTATCATCCCACCACCAACTTTGAATTCCACCACTCCCAGTACTAATTGAAACCTCTATGAACCTATCTAATAGAATATGAATATCCTCTTATGCAATATGCACACTAGTCCCATGGCTCACATCACTACCACCTGTCCCATCCAACTGAATCAGGTTAAAATCCCATTTCCTTCTATGTGTTTCTATATTCAATACACTACTAGTGTAAGTTGAACATGTATCCTAGTGTGACTCCATATCTGTCATATAACAATCCACCCAATCTATGCATGCATATGCTCCCATACTAACTGGTCCATAAGGCATGTGCTCAACCTCCTCCTCCATGGCTAAGCCTCTCTCTGACACAGGCCATTTATGTTCCTTAGAATTCAAAGCAAGCATGTTTCCAAAATCCTCCGTACCAATCCTCTCCCTGTGCACCCGCAAATATGAATTCTCCTAATGATCAAACCCCACATAAGGTTCCTCCATCAATTCATGAATGCCACCAGCCATATACAACTCACTATTTGTGGTGTAGGAGGAATGATGTAATCCACTCAACTTCTCATGAAGCAGCTCAATCTCTATTTACCTATCTTTAACAAACTTGAGAGTGAGGTCCCTGTCCAAGAACAACTGCAAGTGATATAATTTCTTCCTTTGCAGTTCCTTTTTAATGATGCATAGTTGGGCACTAGTGGCCCATTTAGAAAAACCTTTATGTCTCTCCTCCAACTTATTCCTCCACACAAGGTCTTCAATAAACTTGTGTGCACCATCGTTCCTTGTCAATATTTGCTACATATTCTCCTATGTGACTAAAATTTGGCTCTCTAAATCATGGAATGTCATCCTATCAACACAGTGTATGCTGTCACATAAGGAATCATACAACTCAGATGGATCATGCAAGCTCTCATTTATTTCTTCACCCATTTCATTGTCCTCCTCTAACCCAACATCCTTAGTATGGTTAGCTAAAGGCTCGACTTCTACACCTTCTTCCCTTGGAAAAATTGAGGTTCCTCTTGGTTGTCTTGCTTGGGTTGCGAACAACACTTCCTCCTTAGCTCCTGGTAACCAATCATTGGTCAAGTTTTGTGTATTGTTCACATTTTCTAATGGAAAATATACAAAATAAGAATGTTTGTGGCATGAATTCACAACACACACTTCATCTTTAACACCAAAATTTTGAGTACCAACATTAAAATATTCTACAAGACCACAATCCTTCCATGAAATGACAATTATATCATTTTGCTGCAAGGAAATATGATTGCTGCAAAAATCAGAATTGTTATTATACTTTTTTTATAGTTTCATCATTTGCATGTGATCCATCCATAATGACATGCTCCTCCACTTTGTGTTCAACTTGAAGACTCAAGGTTACAATTTGTAATTCCTTTTGATCAAAACTCTCATATGGCTATAGATATTTTGTGAACATAGTCTCATTTTCTTCCGTCTTCCTTTTGGGAAATGATATTAGCCTCATTAATTACCTTTAGGCCATGTCCTATGTGCCATTCCTTTGTATAACTGGGTGTAGGATTTGTCTCTTGTCCTCCATTTTTAGCTTGTACACACTCTTATTCAATCTTGCAACAATATGGAAATGTCATGCACTCCCAGGCATGGAGTGATTTTTCTTTAGGGTCACCACATGCGTGGCTAGGTGTCCCATATTTTTGAAAGGTGGAACACCATGTTTCTTCCCTCAATGGACTGATAATTTTCTCATGTTCATTTGAAGGCTGAACAATGATAGTGGATTCATTGCTTCCTGAGCCAAACTTATCATAGGAACCTTTGGTTTCTCTATTTGTAAAGACACTGAACATCCTCTCCATAATTCATGATCTAGAGCATTATGGTATCAAGGATTTACACTACTGCAAGTTATGCTCTAACTCTATTTGTGTCTTATCTAGTTTCTTTGATATCTTCTCCCATTTAGGATTCTTTTCTTAATGTGGAAAGGTTGGAAGGAAAGTAATTTCTCAACAAAAGGTACTAATTTCCAAATGGATATATTTGCTTTAATAACGATGGGATATATATTCCATCTTAATTAGAGCAAATATATCAATTTGGAAATTAATACCTTTTTTGTTGAGAATTTTGGGTTTAATATTCCTAGTTTTGGGTTATATATATATATATATCAAATTTCTATTAAGGTGTGCAACTCCATTAATATGATTTGAATCCATTGTAATGTGCCAAATACATAATGGTGGTTGGATATATATATCCCATTGTTATTAAAGCAAATATCTCCATTTGGAAATTAGTACCTTTTTTTTGAGAAATTTGGGTTTAATATTCCTAGTTTTGGGTTTAATACAAACACACACACACACACACACACACACATATATATAATTTCTATAAAGGTGTGCAGCTCCAATAATATGATTTGAATCCATTGTAATGTAAGAACCTGTGTCAACCCTCCTCTTTATTTTGTTAGTATATTGTGTCAGATGCATATGCTTTGTAAGTCATCTCGTTAGTATGTTGTATTATCCCACATTCATGGGGATTAATAATTGTTCAGTCATCCAGTTAGTATGCTGCATTATCCCACATTCATGGGGGGTAATATTTTTTTATATTAGACTTAGTATATAAGTAAGTGTTGAGACCAATGAAGGTATCGAAGAGTTATTTTGTATTGAGCTTGCTCAAAGGAGGTTGCCCCTTCGAAGTGGTCCGCGATTAATAAAATCTCTTCTGTGATCCATTATTTCTATTAGATTGTGCATTCTCATTGTTTATTGCAGGAGGTTCTTCCCATCTGGTATCATAGCACTTTCCTTGGCACAAGTGGGAATTTTTTGTTTTTGGAAAAAAAAGGGCAAAACTGGGCGACTACTTTCAGGTCCATTTCTAAAACTTCTTGTGTATATTTAGGAGGAAAAAGTTGCATATATGAATTCCTATTTCAAAAATACACATTTTCAAAAAAAATCATCTTATTTGGAGTTCTAAAAGTGGGGATATCGCTGATTTAAAATCAACAATTTTTTAGAATTTCGATGATAGCCGCAGAAATTGCAAAGCAAAAATTGTTTGACCAGGTGCCCAGATTTATGTTCTGATTACATAAATAGATCTAGAGTGTATGTTCCAGTTCCTAGAAAATGTTATAATAGAGATTACGAGCAATATTGATCGGGTTATTCTCATTTTAAAATTTTCATCTCAAAACCCTAACTCTATTTACAAGTTTGTTTTTGGGCGTTGGGTGGAATTTCTGCCATTTTTTTCCTAGCGCTATGATTATTGCAATAGTGCTTCTTTTTGCATTGGTATTATTCATTCAAATCAGGGACTAAACCCTATCCACTTAACTATGGGAAGTACTTAGGCATAGCCCTAAAACTCATTGTGAGGAGTACCACAGGAACCCTGAAGTAGCTAGCCATTGAGAGGACCTGTCAAGAGAAAAGTGCAACGACCCCTACCTGATTGACTAGTTTCCACCCGTGAGGTAAACCAAGATCTGTTGTTTGTGGAAAAGCGATTATCAGTTTTACCTGAGCCGTGGAGTGAGGGGTACTGCCCCAATACGCAAGCTGTTAGACAACATTGGTGGCCAAGTGAACCCCCCGAACCTTTAGGAAGACGAACATACCTGGGGTCCATATCTATTTCCAGTTGATAAAGCACATTTTTCTAGAGTCGCCCCAGATCATCTCCACCAAAAAAAAAAATCCAACCAAGAAAAAAAATTCTTGTTTTTTTGCCATATCTTCTTTGTTTTAGCTCCATTTCCCTTGAAAATACAGTGTAACCCCTATAATTCCATTTTGTATATTTCATTCCTTGAGGTCCCTATCCCACATTCCACTTCTCGAAGCCCAAAATTTCACATTTGTTTATTTTTATGGTTTGCCATAACTTCTTTGATTCTCACCCAATCGCCTTCAAATTTTGCCACGGTGTTCGTTTCCGAATTCTTCTTCATTGTCCCTCTTTGAAAAAATTTCTCATTCTTTCACCCCGCTTCTGAAATTTTCATTTTTTGTTTCCTTGTCCCTTAGAAAGTGTCCGAAACCTAGTCAACTCCAATTACCCACCTGAGTTTTTCCCAACTCAAAATTTCTCTTTTCTAAAACCCTCTCTATTTTTGTTTTTCTACCCATTTCCAAAAAAAAATCTTACTTATGGTTGTCACTCGCGCAATAGAAAATAGACAAATGGAGGAAGAAATTGTTGCCCTCAATACCAAAATCAAAGATCTGGATCAAATATTTCTCGGCCTCCATATTCATCATTCAGCCACGAGGAACCGGTGATAGCCCAAGTCTTCTGTAGACACTGATTTCTCTTCTTCTAGCAACTTTCGTGGGCCAAAGATTGATTTCCCTCGCTTCAATGGCGATAATCCAACTGGATGGATATACAAGGAAGAAAAATACTTTAATATGCATAACACTTTTGATGTCACCAAAGTCCCACTTGCATGCTTTCATTTGGAACGTGAATCCCTTCAATGGTTCTGTTGGTACATTAAAGATCATGAAGAGCTACGGTGGACAGATTTTTTCCGACTCCTTTTGCAACGATTTGGCCCTAGTGGTTTTGATGACTTCATAGGAGCACTCACCAAACTTCGCTAGACTAGAACTGTGAGAGAGTATCTGATAGAATTTGATAAATTAGTCAAGCACATAGAAGGATTGTCTGATGCATTCTACATGAGTTATTTTATCAGTGGTCTGAAGGATACAATCTGATCTAAGGTTAAAATGTTCTATCCAAACACAATGACGTAAATCCTAGGGTTGGCTAAGTTGGAGAAGGACAAGATAAGAGCTCAACAAAGCTCCAAATCCACTTTTGTACCATTCAGAAATATGGTTTCCCAAAGATCTCCAATCCCTCCAGCTCCTAGGACCACTCCTATCAAGCATTTATCTAAAGCCAAGATGCATGCACGTAGGGAAAAAGTACTTTGTTATAATTGCGATGAGAAATTCACCCAGGGACATCAATGTGTTGAGAAAAATCCCTATCTCTTGGATTTGGCTTCTCCTCCTGCACTTGAAATTTGTGCAGCTGCTTAGGATCCAATAGATGATCAGGTCGACATTCAACAGCCTCATGTTGACCCTCCTTCTCATGACGACCACCCAAAGATATCTCTCAATGCATTAGCCGGAGTCACCACCCCACAAACCATGCAGGTTAAGGGTTTCTTCAAGAAAATACCTCTTACTATACTCATTGATTCTGGTAGCACCCATAACTTCATTGACCCTCAGATCGCCAAAAATGCTAATTGTTTTGTCTATCCTTGCTCCAACTTTAAAGTCATGATTGCCAATAGGGGCACCTTACCGTGCAAGGGAAAGTGTCACAATGTGCGTATCTCTATTGGAGATTATACCTTGCACTATATAATGTTTACCATGCCCTTAGGAGGATGTGATGTGATTTTGGGAACTCAATGGTTACACACACTTGGACCCATCTTATGGGATTTTGCTAAACTATGGATGCAATTTTTCATCAATGGGAAAAAACACACATTGAAGGGCTTACAACCAGGGTCTCTTGGTGTTGGCCTGGGAAAGGAGTACAAGAAAGAAGTTCACCCGCAAGAAAAGAAGGTGCGCCATGCACATGACCGAAAGAAAGGAAGGTAGCGAAGGAAGCAAATGACCAACGCAAGAACAATGGAGAGGCACACGATGAAGGAAAGGCGAGTGCATGAGCGTGCAGGTGATAATGGTTGGAAAGTGACAGGTGAAGATCATGGATATTTAAGGTGCCGTAATCCTGCAGCAGCACACGTATGAGGGAATATTTGTAAGTCAAGTCGATAGTGCCTCATGTCAAGTTGTAATCACCACAGCTGTAGCCTGAGGGGCAGCTGATGATGACAGTTAACAGATTTCCTATATGCAATCGACCCTACGTGGTCATGTAAAATAGTATAAATAGGAGGGATTAAATGGTAAAAGGGTTGGTTAGTAATTACGTTTAGGTTGGTCGTAATTATGTTTTAGGTTGGTTTTCCAGTAGTAAGAAGGTTGGATTTCCAGTTATTGTTTTGGCTATTCATTGGGGATCCATGGAGAAGGATGCCATTTTGATGTAATGTTGTAGATATTAGAGGAAGAGAATACTGAGGAAAATTCCAGTAGCGATAGGAGGCCGATGAGCCGCAGATTTGGATGCTGTGTGCGCAGACCACTAGGAGTAGAGGTAGCGTATAAGAACAAACCAAAGAGCATGAGAACCATAAGTTTGAGTCGTAAAGACATACCATAATATCAGTCTGCATCCTGCAGACTGCAAGGTGCTATATCCTTTTCTCATACCAGATGAAGAGCACCTTGGTGGTTTTTCCCATATGGGTTCCCACGTTATCTCTTGTGTTTAAATGGATGATTAATGCTGTGAATATTTATGTGAATGATTATTATTTGATTTCTCTATAATGCTGAAATATTGATTAAATTCCTAGTGTTATACTGTAATCAGTAGATGAATGTTTGGGAAGGCGTCATTGAAATATATGTATATATCATCATGTGTGTTTCTGTCTTAAGTCACCATGTAGGTCGTAGAATCTCTATTAGTACGAGTCAGCTACTCCGCATAGGTTGTGCCAGTTGTGATATTGAGAACAAGGATAAGTTGTGTGCACTGACATATAGTTGTGCTCGGTCGCGCAATACTAACTCCACAATCCAGCCGTCCTATTTCCTTCGTTGAGCTGCTTAATTGTGCTCCAAGGGACTATAATCCCTCAAAAATTACAGAAACATGGTTCCGACAGTTACCCATTGAAGAGATATCTTGGGTGAGACCATGCCTGCTTCGCAGGTGTTGCCGATGGGGCTTGCCCTACTGGGCCGATATCTCAGGTGTTTGTTGGGTTGACAGGCTGCGCAGAACCTGAGTCGTGTGAGTTAGAAAAAGTGGCCAACAACATTTAATGGTCCTTTAATTTCTGCCAGCTGTCTGGGACCTCCCACCATTTGTCTCTTAGCTAGTTTGTTAGTGGGTTTATAGCACAGCATTCTTTCTACACAACTTCATCTTTCTGCTCAACTTCATCTTTCCATGCATGTTGCGCTGGGGATGCCTCCCTTGCTACTTTCCTCCCTTCATTTTTTTTTATCTTTTTCTTTTGCTGCACGCCTCGGCCTTATTTCCTTGCACAATTTCAAGTTGTCGGTGCTGGCTCAGGCTGCGCAGCAGCGGGACGAACCTTGTCCTGGAATGTCTTCACCATTTGTTGAACCTTAGAGACTTCCTCTGCAACTTCCTTTGCTTGTGCGACCAACTGCTCAACATGGTCGGATTGGACATGTTCCAACTATTCCACCTCTATTGATTGTACTATGCCTTGAAGTTTTGCTGCACAGGTTGAATAATATCTGCGAGCCGCTTGGCTTCCGACTGATGTGTCTCAACCTCAGCTTCCCTAGCCTTTTCTCATTCGTGAAGGGTCTGCACTTCTTGTTACAGTTTCTTGATCTATGCATTTTTGACAACCTTCTATTGGAGGGGAAGCTTCCTCATTTCCACCTTTGCAACACTGATTTTCTCATATACCTCTCACACACTCTTCCTGATTTTCTCAGTTGTTTCATCTTCGAGTAGTGCTCCCCAAATGGTAGAGACAACATCTACGGCCTTTGCGCATAGTGCTTCTCCTTCTCTATTTTTCTCAGCAGCTTCAGACCCTGCTCATCTTCTTTCCTCAAGCACCTCCAGGGGTGTTCTTGGCATCTGCCTGGCTTGCAGCTCCTCCACTTGCTACCGAAGATCCTGCGTGATATTTGCGAGCCTGGTTACTTTAGCCAGGGAGTCTTCATCTTCTTGCCCTACTTTTGGCGAGAATGCTGCAATGGAATTCCTGATGGAGTCCACTAATGTAACGCAACTTTGTTCATGCACTAGTATTTCCTATTATTTTTCGGCAAGAAGGGTGATGCGCTCTTGCAATTCTTGCTCTTTCTCCTTCAACATGGCCTTATGCATCTTTTCCTTTCGCTGTTGTTTTGTTGCCTGGTAAGCAACAACATTTTTCTTTAGCTGAATTTCAGACGTGGTTGCCTGATGAATGCTACAGACTTCCTCCGAGGATAGCTTGGAGAAGTCTATCAGTGCACTGTTGTCATCCAGACCTGTGCTTGTCTCTGCGTCTGCCTCTAGTGCCTGCCTCTGAATCACCACTTGGATTGGAGGCACTAATGCTGGTGTAACTAGTGGAATAATGGGATCAACACCATATGTCTTGGCTTCCACTGTGGCTTTGAAATCCTGTATGGATTCTATCAACTTAATGAGATGGCCCTCTACTTGGTTAGCAATGTTTACTTGCTGTGTCTTCAGACTAGCGAGGTTATCTTGCATGACCTTAGAAACAACGTTGGAAATTTCCTGCACATCATCTTCAGTCAACATGTTCGTATTCCCTGTTCTATCAGCTTTCAGCTTCTTGCGGGTTGAGCGACCCTCTTCTTGTTGTGCGTGCATATGTGTCTATGCATTATCTTGAATTGGCGAGGGATTTGATGCATGATGGTTTAAGTCATCCATATTATCATCGTCCTCATTGTGTTCCTGCGACGTATCATCTTGGTTGTCATCACCTTCCTGCTCTTCGCCATTAACTTGGTGAATCAACGATTCCTCTGCCTTCTTCCCTTCAGGCAGCGGCTCTGCTAGTGGGCTGCGCCATTCCTTCGACCAAATATTTATAATTGCATCCATGTTCTTGTTTGTCACCATGAATTCTGCATGGTGCACCTTCTTTATTGGGTCCTTTGTTGGCTCTAGGATTATATTATGCACATCATCTTGAAACTTGATGAATGTGGCATACCTATGTACCATCGCACCGCGGATTTTTTGGGATTGGCAGACAACATCATGTAGTGCATTTGCGTGCACAAAGAATGCAATGTTGTTATCCTTCTATCGATTGGAGTCTACCTTATCTTCCCACAGATTCTAGTACCTTGCACCGAGGCAAGGTAGTGGGACATCCATCTGGATGTAGTCCGACGGGTTACCCCACACAGTGAATGAAATCAAGATCAGTAGCCAAGAATACTGGAATTTGTAGGTATCCTTATGCTGGGCTTGCATCGCATCATCTATGAGTTCGCTCAGTAGGTATCACGACCAATTGAATACTCCTCCTAGTGCACATAAATTTTCTAGTTCCACCATCACTACAGAACATTGATTGGGTATCATCTTGTGGAGCATATTACAAGATATGATCTTTACGGTGATGCGCACACTTTTTTCCTAAATGGGCCCACTCAAGAAGCCCTGACCCGCTTGCTGAAGGCCATGCTTCTGCTTGATAGGTTTAATGTCTTTCTTGGCCAAGTATGGTGCAGGATCATCGCCTTCGTTCGAGAGGCTAGTGATCCTTGAAATCAACTCAGTGTCGACCACATATGGTTGATCCAGCCATAGGCATCCTCTATGGAAGTAGACCAGTAACTGCTTCACATATGTATTGACTTATACACTATGGCCAAAGTGAGGCATGAACAACATGTTTGTCAGGTCTACATAGGCAAGTCCCTTGGCCTAGTCCATTGGTCGGAGCACCTGGGCATCACTTGTAGCATACTGGTCTGCGACCATGCAGTTTGTTATCTGTAGTCCTTCCTGCTGTTGAGTGTCAAAGTCTTGGAAATTCAACCTAGCTAACTCAGACAGGATATCCTTTAGCAAGGGAACACTGATAGGAATTCGCGGTGCTACTAGGGTAGTCACCGCATTCTTTGGGAGAGTCGTCTCCTCTGCATAAGTTCTCCTTGGCCGAATGTAATGTGGGAAATTCAGATCAAGTCGCTCTGCCTCTAACTCTCTTTGTGGTAGCAAGCCTCCACCCATGACATATTCTATTTTCTCACCAATAGGTGTCTTTCCTCTCTCCTATGGAGCAATTAGAGCCTTGCATTTTCTCTACTATGGTGGTGATCCTGCAGATGCCTCTCCTGGTTGCGTCTCATTGGGTCGGCTCAGCTCTCTGTCAGGTGCTACAACTGCTTGTTGTTTGTGTGTTCTTGCCATGGGGTCAATATCTGGTTGTTGTTGTGGTTGTTGTACCTCAGGTGAATATATTTCTTGTTCCTCTTCAATGGGGAAACTAGAGATAACAGTGGCGTTTGATACCTCATTGTCACTAGGGATGTTAATTACCATGGATGTCGGCATAATTGAAAAAGGATGGCAGGGTTTAGCTCTGTAATCATGTGGCTTTGGTTTTCACTATATGTAACATAATTCTTGATGGGGAAGTCGAATATTTATATGGCCCTCTGCGTGTTGCAGTCATCACTTGACAGAAGGTCAAGGTCTAATCGTTTTCCTGGGTTGCTTCAGCCAACACTTTTTTCATTAACTTCTGTAACTCGCTTTCTGGGCTGTACCTATCAAGTTAGTTATGGTAGTTATGCCGAGTACTGGTGATGGAACCAAACAGTATGCCGCCCTGTTCCTCGTACTACTTCCAATTAATGTCACTTAGCTGTCACAACTGCCCAAATCTTTGCCAGAGATTTTTAGCTTAATGTCGTACAGCCTGTCATTCCTGCTTTTTGCATCCTTTTGTTGTTTTTTGCGTTGTCCCATGTGCTAACGGATTTTTTTCTTTGCTCACTTTTTTTGCGCTTCCTTTTCCTTGCTTGAGTTTGCACATTGACTTGATTCTTGCGTGCGTCATTGCCTGCACTTATCTCTTGTGCTTTTATATTGGTTCTATCGCAATCCTATGACAGAGTAGGTTACTTCTTCTGGCCTCTTTTTTTCACATTTTAACCCGGGATGTTATGCATGTTGTAGTACGGCTTCAAGCGACTGTCATTCACCATACCCATGACATAGGTACCATCTAACTTCTGGAGTTTTACTTCTCCCGCATCAGTGATATGCGCGATCCTATATGGCCCTAGCCAATGTGTCTTCAGATTTCTCGAGTGCTTGAAGAAATTTGCTATCATACCGTAAGAAAAGTCCTCCTTCATATGGCTTAACCATGATATATTGATCATGCCATGCATTTTTTCATTGCTTACTTGGTTTAGCATCTAGTAGCAGGGGTATTTTCATCTCCCCTAAGTCTCTCACTATTCCCCTCATTTCTGAGAAGTTGGTAGGGAATAGGTTTTGATACTCATGCAGTAGATCTGTGATATTTGCAATTGCTTCATCATCCCAATAATCTCCGATATTGGATAACTTTGGGTTCTTTGGTGATCTGGTGTGTACTTCCTTGATTTTCAAGGGCTGGAGTAAATGATACTTCCTTCTACTTCTCGTGTTCCCTCTGATTATGGTCTCCTGATATTAGTCAGATCATCATCTGGGTCTTTGTTTAGACTGCACTGTTGAATGGTTGCACTTCATTGGTGAGATCTAGCCTCTTTTATAGGGATCTCATCAACTATATTCCCCTTTTCCATCTGAAGCACAACGTTAATTGTAGGGTGCTCATCAGAAAATTCAATTGTATGCGCGAACTACTTAGAGAGCCTCTCGCAATTTTGTGGTCCTTATCGCATATCCACAGAGGTAGGGCCAGGTTTTAGGTGTCATTTCCAATGCGTATATGAAACCCTCATAGGTGGGTAGTTCCCTTGACTCATTCTCCACCCATCGTACATACCTTGTAACTCTTGCACACCTTCTCATAGAAACTTTGTGTAATCTATTTTGCCAACCCTCTAAAGCCTCACCTAGTTTAGATGTACATGAACTCGTGCATCTCCAGCTCAGGTTTCCATCTGATGTCGGATTGGTATAATCTTCTTGCATAGCTGTGACATTGTAGATCTGATCGAGATAGTCACCCTGTCCCTCATTATAGATAGGCTCAACTTAGGCTTTGTCCCTAGAATGGATCGATGGGTGATACTACCCTCATTTCCTCTTCTTCAAATCAAAGAAACCTTTACTTGAAATTTATGATGGTCTGATTGTCTATGGCCCAATCTAATCCCAGCAAAGTGGGGTATGGGTTTGTGCCATCAACAATGTTAATGAATTCAAAGTCTGCAAATGTGCACAAACCTTCGACTTCGATAGGGACATTTCTCAACCGGCCAATGGGTAGGACCTTTGCATGATTGGAAAGTCACAACTAGATAGAAGACTAGTCCAAGCATGACTTGCCCATACTTTCCCACATTTTTTGCATCAAAATATTGACATCTGAGCCCATATCCAAGATGATATAATCCATGTCGTAGTCACCTATCTGCAAATTCATCCTCAACTTGCGGCTAGTTTTACATTTTCTCCGCACTTGGTTAATTTTATTCTCAAGTTGTGGCTCTATAGGTATCTCTTCTATCATTGCTTGCAGTTCTACAATAGAATCTTTATCTTGGATTAGCGTTAAACAACTTGACAGAAAGGTTCTTAGCTTACTAACCTTTGGTGGAACCTCTTCTGTAGTATGTGTTGAAACCGTTTAGGCATGTCCTTGACTTCTACGGAATTCAATGGTACTTCTAGGCTTATGAATTCTAATTGCACATCCCATAATACTTCTTTATGTTTCTGGACATTTAGTGGCTTTTTTTTTTTTTCTGTGCAACTGGCCTCACTTGTGGCTGCGGTTTCTCTTGAGGTTTATCTTGATCTGCTCCAGTCGTCGCACCTCCTCGATTTACGAAAGCGATGTTCAGGTCTCATGGTTCAGCCACAATCATCTGAACGTTCACATTTGGATTCAGGAATAGGTTCTGTGCAGGGTTAGGTCCTGCAATGGCCCTTGCTTTCCACTTTGTGATCAGCTGAGGACATTGTTCAGCATTATGGTCTTGTCCCTTACAGTATGAACATGTCTTTGTAGGCTATAAACAATATCTGGCATAGTGACCTGGTTGTCCACAGTTATAGCACGTAACTTGACCTCTTCCTCTACCGAATCCTCCTCCTCCAACTTTTTTTTTGAAGTTTCTGCCACCCCTTCCCTGTGGGTGTGGTTTTTGTGGTGGGTACTGGTTTTGCAGGTAGTGTGGATGATAGGGGTTTTGTTGTGTGTATGGCTACTGAAGCGTGTATTGTGACTGGTACTGGTTAGGTGGGAACTGCACAGGATGATATGAGGCTTGTGCCTATTTAGCCTGAGAAAATCCTTCATTTTCATTAAGTAGGTGTCGACAGTCTTTTCTTTCAAGAGCTGATATGCTCTACAATATTTCTCATCATGTCCTACTGATTTACAAAATTTAAAGAATAGGTTTGTAGGGGTACTTACAACTTTTTGCAAATATAAACATTCTTTGTTGCGATGGCCTCTTGACTGGAAAATGCACCACCACGGTAGCCCATGGCCATTTAAAGGGTTGGGTGCACCTGATGCGATGTAGTTCATGAAGGTCAGACAGTTATCCTTAGTGTGTTCATCCGTCCTACATTTTGTGCACCACAATTCTTCTTATGCTTCTTTACCCTTCTTGATGTATTGAAGTTGTATAATCAAATTGGTCGGTTGCGACTGGATCTGTACCATCCCTACGACACCGTCGCTAATGGGTGAGGCCTCTAACTTGATTTCCAGTTCTAGTGCTTTTATATGCGATTCAATCTTCTGCTGCATTAATGGCCCTCAAATGTGTGGTAGAAACGCAGCAATAAACCACTCTTTATGCTACACATCATACATTTGGAAGCTTACTTTGGCCATCAACGTCTTGAACCATTGATCAAAGTCCCATACGGTTTCTTTCGGAGCCTGATTAATCTCCTCGATCTCGGTTATACACTGCGATTCTGATTTAGGTTTCCTAAACTCACAGATCATGGTAGCTTGGATCTCTTCAAGGGTCTTCTGCGGTGTTTCGATTGGTGCGGCATAGAAATTCATGAACCAGTCTAGTGCACGACCCCTCAAGGTTGTGATCATCTGTGCCTTTTTTATGTCTTCATTATGGACTAAACGCACCATCCAAATAGCTTCATAGAGGAACCAATGCTGCTTTGGGTCTTCCATTCCATTCCCATTGAATGTCGGTAACCAGACATCTGTCGCAGCCATTGAGTTGGCATTGGGGTTTTCTGGTTCAAAATTCAAAGGGGGTGTACCTTCTCAGGCACTAGTCACAGAGCTAGCACTATCTATATTAGCAGTCCTTTCTGGGGATGAAACTCTATATCTTACTATCTGGCGATATTGTTGGGGTTATGTAGTTACGTCCTAACCTCGACGTCTCTTCAGAATCCTCAGAATCTTCTGGTCCTTCCAAAATCGAGATATAGTCCTCCTCTTTGTCACAAGACCCTTCGTCTTCTAATGACCAAAGTTCATGTTCTCTCTCCTCGAACAAGCTAGGATTCTGTCATCCCCTTTCGGTTTTCCTTCTCTTTCCTAGTCTGAATATTATTCCACTCCTTAGGACTCCAACTTCTAATTCAGGTTTTGTGCTTCCTAGGAACATTTCAACTCACCCCTTCCCATCTTCTCAATAGGTCTTCTGCGACATAACCTCCTTCTTAGGCACGTAAATCAACTACTCAGCTATAAAATACCCTTCTCATAGGCAAGCATTTTTATCCATGTACTGATATGTAACAAGTATCTTCTTCGGGGTCCTTGGAAAAAATTTCTTTCAGCTTCACTATATGAGGTTATAGTATCTACTGCAAACTCAATAATATATCCTTGCATTATACTGTCA
Organism: Pseudotsuga menziesii; assembly: GCA_001517045.1. Lineage (NCBI taxonomy): Eukaryota > Viridiplantae > Streptophyta > Pinopsida > Pinales > Pinaceae > Pseudotsuga > Pseudotsuga menziesii. The sequence goes on along the minus strand of LPNX010790061.1, from coordinate 722,373 downwards.
ACCCAAAAATCAATAGATCTATAAATAGGGTTACATACACTCGTTACCTAATGAACCAACTGATCGCTCCACTCAACAGTCTCTCTTCTCTGAAAATTTGTCTGCTTAGTCACCAATATTGACAACCATTCATGCAGTAAAATGGGGAACTCAGAAAAGAAGATCTCATGAATATATATATATATATATATATATATATATATATATATTCATCTATCCAGTTCTCTGCACTCAACCGTGTCCCTGCACTCTCTTCTTGCGCGAATGCTATTGTTTTAGAATCCATCCAGTCTTTTATCTCCTTCTTCGTCAGGTGCCACAACATTTCCCTCGATTTGATCAATAAGGTCCTAGCAACAGAACCATTTCTTGGCCACTTTCCTAACTCGCGTGACCCAGGTTATACATAGCCCATCAACCCAACAAACACCCGAGATATCGACCCGACAGGGAAATCCCCATCGGCAACACCTGCGAAGCAGGCGCAATCTCACCCGAGATATCTCTTCGATGGGTAACCACCGAAACCATGTTTCCACAATTGTCGAGGGATTATAGTCCCTTGGTGTGCAACCAAGGAGCTCAACAAAGGCAACAGGATGGTTGGATGGTGGAGTCAGTCTTGTGCAACCGAGCACAACTATATGTCATCATGCACAAATTATCCTTGTTCTCAACCTCACAACTGGTGCAAACTGTGTGGCGCAGCTGACTCATACTAGCAGATAGTCTACGACATACATCGTGACTTAAGACAAAAATGAACAGGCCAATATATACATATATTTCAATGACGCCTTCCCAAACATTCATTCTACTGATTACAGTATAACACCAGGAATTTAATCAATATTTCAGCATTATACAAAAATAAAATAACAACCATTCACATAAACATTCACATCATTAATCATCCATTCAAACACAAGAGATAATGTGGAAACCCATCTGGGAAAAACCACCAAGGTGCTCTTCATGTGGCATGAGAAAAGGATATAGCACCTTGCAGTTTGCAGGATGCATACTGATCTTATGATATGTCTTTATGACTCAAAATTATGGTTCTCATGCTCTCTGGTTTGTTTGTCTACCCTACCTCTACTCCTAGCGGTCTAGGAACACAACAACCAGATCCGCGTCTCAATAACATCCTATCGCTACTAGACTCTTCCTCTAATATCTACAATAGTACAGCAATAGGTGTGCCCCTTTGTTAGAAATTGATACACAATAGAATGGATGTGCCTAAGCACAATAGACCTAAGAAACGGAGTTGAGAATATGTTTTTCAGATCTAAAATGGTACTTTCTCTTCCACAAATTCACCCTAAGACAAATTCACCCCGCAATGCTGAAAACAATAGCAAACTAACACTGTATGAGAGCAAGTTCACCCTCCACACTAAGAACACTGGAAAACCAACATAGTAGAATACTAAATAATGAATGAATCTTCAGATATGCAATTAAAATCACAACATACTTTGGCTAAAGAAGCTTAGTAGAAATATATGGATCTCTCAACACCTATAATGAATCCCAAATGAAAGAGATATGGATGATCTCTCCTCTCACCCCATATAGGGTGGAGTCTTTCACCATTGAAAGCAGTGACAAATACAAGGGGCACATCTTCCAATCTTGATATCCACAAGATCTCTTCAATTTATAAATAAAATTTCCAAAATATCTCGATTAGGTTCCCTCACCCTTCATTTATAATTCCTCATTCTTCTTTCTAAGTTTTCTCCCAAAAATATCACTAATATATAAATAAAGATTATTTTCATGAGAGCATGATTCTTTGGGACACATTAACTTCCTCTCTAATGTTATTTTTGGATTCATGGATAGTTGATCTACCTTGTAATTCAAATTAGGAGATTCCTCCCTTGTTTACTGGGAGTTACAGCTCATTTCGGTCCACCTACCTCATCATGCACCCTCCTTGGAGAGTTACACTTCTCTAGTGCACCTTCATTAGCTATGTTTAGCTTGTGGAATATCATCCTTTCCCTGTGCCTTGATTGAGGAGAGTATTCCTCATTTGGTGGGAGTTAGAACTTACCTAGACTCCTTCCTCCACAATGTACCCCTATTGGCTACTTTTAGTCAGTGGTGAGTTATACTCTCAATATTTCTTCATTATGAGCTTCCTTCCATGTGCCACACCTTCTTGGGCCCAAGATTCCTTCTCTAATGCACCTTCCTTGTCCAATTTTTCTAATTCCACCTTATTCATAAATATTGGACACCATAGTTTACAATTTTATGACCCACATCACGTCCTTAATAATTTCTCATGAACCTTACAATCTGGCTAGGCCATGGATTCCAAATTTAATTATTTTTCTCTTGAATGGTTAAAAATCAAATTTTATTGACATTACACATATATCCAAAGATGGGTGGAAGCTCTAAATTCCCTTGTTCAACATTACAACCTAAAGTATATGTAATTAAAAATAACAAATATACAATATACATGATTTTTAGTAAATGCTGGACATGAATGCTAATCTAGATGTACCTAATTACTCGATCCTGTTCAAATGATAAATGACCAAAAATTCCTTCCTCATAGGTATTAATTTTATTGCGGTGGCAATACCTTTGTTATCCTGACACTAAGAAAACTCACAATTGGGCATTTTGCTTGTGCTTCTAGGACGACTACTGTTTATAAACCCAACAACATTTCCATAAGCTTTGGGACTTCAATCGATATATATGGAATATCATTTGTATAGATTCTTTTCTTTCATTTTATTATAATTTGCACAAAATCTGTATATTGACATACTTGTTAGATATATTATTAGCCTACCCCAATATGGGTAATCGTACATTAGGCCAACATAATCCATTAATTCCAATTAAATGTTTGATGGAATGCTCACACCATCAACTATAAATATCCCTAGACCATGTAAACTAGATGGATCAATTCGATAAGTTGTCCCATCAATAAAGAAATCAATGTTTATTTCAAGAAGTGGGACAAGTTTCCAATTCTTCAAATAATTCCTATACATCAATGGAACTTGTCTTGGTTAGACTCATTGTCATAAGAGCACGACCCTCCTTCAGCTAGAAGGAAATACATATGTTTTTTAAATTTTCTTCTGACAATGCTACCTCTAGTTGATGTTGACATACTGCTTGAAACTTCCTCTTCTATAATTTGTTCAGTACAACCATCACTATCCAAAGATGGATATGATAAATATCTATTTGTTTGTGACTTTTATTAAAGTCAAAACATAATGATCATGTTCCAATCATACACTTTAGATGCAAAAGTAGAAATGAAAGTAGCATATCCTTATTTTCCCTACGTGGATTTCCCTTGGAAGTAGGTTTTTCACATCAAGGATGCCTCTTAGGAACTTGGGCATCATATAAGAAGGAAAACCAACATTTTATAACCATAAAGAAAATCTTAGTGCTCAAGGACCATACACATGGAAAAAACCACCATAGATGCCTTATAAAATGAAAACTTGTCCTACGTGTTCCCTATGGGTGCCATTGTAAGGTTTTGCACACCAAGGATGGAAATCTAGGTTGTAGACAAGAATTGAGGAGGAATGTTGACGTCTTAAGGCCTAAAATGGGATTGTAGTTCCCATGTATCATAGATAAGCTACAAAGTCACCATATAGCTAATGTAAAGGGGATTTTTATTCTACAAGTGTCATATGTGGGTGCCATTGTGAGGTTTTACACAATGGGGATTATTCTTGGGTCCTTGTACATGGTTTTAGGATGAAGACCAACATCTAAGGACCTTAAAAACGATTTTGGTGCTCATTGAATGTACATAGTCCAAAGCCACCACATAGACCAAAACCACCACACATATAAATTAAGTGAATCTTTGGATTACATGTGTCGTTCAAAACTACGATGCAACCCATGTAAAGAAAATATGTCCTACAAGTGTTGCATGGGAACCATTTCGTGTTGTGAACTAGGATGGTTCTTAGGGATCTTGACATCATTTGAGGAGGAACATTAATAGCTTAGGACCTAATTTTTTTTTTATGAGCCATGGACTTTACTCGTGGTATAAAACCACAATGAATTCCTTGTAAAGGGAACCTTTGGCCTACATGAGTCATATTTGATAATTGGTTTGCAAATAATATACTTTAGATTTCCATAAGATTATCCAATCAAGAATACCAATTTGGACCTGCTAGCTATTAAGATTAAGGTTGGTTAGTTTTGGGAATACAAAAAAAATATGAATTTCCCTAATGAGATGAGAGTTAACATGTAATGTTTAGATTTCCTACTTGATGGGTTTTGTTAGAGACTTCGATCTTTGAAAGGAGGAGAGAATAAAAGACCAGTTGAGCTCCCAATTCTGAAATGAAGTTGTAATATTTGAGACTAAATTCCATATATTTGCTTGAATGAGGAATGATATTGGGGGAATCACCCCATTGAGTGGTTCCACAAAAAACAAAAATTGATTCTCCTAATTGTCAATCTCTTCCACGAATATTTGCAAATTTATAAAACTTAAATTGAGAGAGGGTCGAGTAGGAGTTTTTGTAGCAAACAATTCACCTTGGAGATGATAAAATTGAGGGCATTAGGGGAGTAATGGAATAACAAAGGGAATGAATCAAATTTAGGGCTCACTAATAGATTTTGGAGGAATCGTCCAATTTTCCCTATCTGTTCACATGAATCTTCTCTGCTTGGGTTACTCCTCTTAGTGTTTCTTTGCTCGGACGCAATCCAACACTTCTCTTTGGTTTTATTTGCTCAGGGCTACTAGGGATCAATGATAGTGAAGTGAAGCCACGCTGGAGGTGAAAAGGTGTGTCTTATTTGTTTTATTTTTTAAATTGTGTAGTGTTTATTTTAATTATTTATTTATTTTTAAGTTGTGTATTTATTTATCTTAATGTATATAGTATATACTTTCACATATATATAAAAGATGGAATTGTGTGTGTGTGTGTGTGTATATATATATATATATATATATATATATATATATATAGAGAGAGAGAGAGAGAGAGAGAGAGAGAGAGAGAGAAAGGAGACAGAGGTCTATGAATACTATCATAGGACATTTTTGGATCTACCACAATAGAAAGATATTTTTGCAGTCAAATTACAAAATTGGACAAGACTTTTGGTTTAAACAAGAAGTTTACAATGCATCTCCTTCAGTTTTTCTCCTGACAGGAGGCTACAAGTTGCAAACAGTTTTCTGTCATGACACCTACAACAAATAGATAGTCAACACCTGGTACAGTTTTTTCTTTAAGCGCACAAAAGAACAAAATACAATCTTTTCTGTTTTTTCCGACAGGAAGCTCCACATGGAGAAATTTCATAGCAATCCTTTACAACTCAATTTTTTCTCTTTTGTTCTGATATGTACAAAAGAAGGAAAAACATCAGAAATGATGTGATCTTCATGATGTAACCTCTACGTAAAGAAGGAACAATACATACTTTTGTATGTAGCTTTTGATTAATACAATCAGATTTTTTTCTTAAGGACTATATATATATGATGGAACATCGCTCAAGAAACCATTAGGTACTTCCCAATTTTTTTTTAGGATGGTACCCGAGGTAAACCATCGGCCTTGATTACGGGGCCTAACCCGGTGGGGACATCGAGTGAGG
>LPNX010790061.1:605851-716453 GCA_001517045.1 Pseudotsuga menziesii | reverse complement strand
TATATATATATATATATATATATATATATATATATATATTGAAGAATAATTTTTAATTTAAAAATAAAAATAATCATCATCATCATCACCATCTCCATCATAATCATTGTCAACATCGAGAACATCATCATCACTATTCATTATCACAATCATATTAACAAACAACATCATCGTCATTGTCATCATCATCATCACCATATGTCATGTCCCTTCCTTGAAGGACATTAAAGTGTTGACCTTATCAGTGCCTAGGGGTTTAAAAAATGAATTAAATCAATTCCTCCTAGGAAATTTTGATAAATTAATACTATTGAGTCATGTATTAGATTAAATTTCCAATTTTGGTTTTTATATGTAATTAATTATTAGGGAGAATAATGAATTTAGAAATTATTTGTAAATTTTCTAGAAGACAATAGGGCGCACTAGGAAATCCAACTTGCTTAGGGTAAAAAATGGAAACAATACAAAACCAGGCAAAAGCAATCTATCATAAAAAAATAACAACTATAAAAGGCATGGAAAAACAAGGCAGTTTAAAAAGTAGGAGAGTGCAGAAAAAAAACATTCAGTTATAAAGAAGGAAACTTTTGGTCAAGGAGGGCACATTTTCCAATTTGGTTAAACGATGCAAAGAAAGGAGACGTTTCCTAAAGCTCGAATTTGATAATATACTAAAGGAAGGAACACTCATGGGTTAGTGTTTGTAAGTGGATAACTTGCTCAACAGGTTGGATAACTTTCTCAACAAGTCCCTCAGTCTGTAAAAGAATGCTTCCAACTCCTTCGAACAAATTTTGATTATTATTTTTTTAACACTGAGTGAAGCATAGCTTCCTTGTTCGAGTGACATGCCTCAGCTACCCTAGGTGATGCTCCCAAATATTTCCTAATCTCTTCTCTCTTCCATTCTTTTCTTCACTGCATCCATAGAGAGCCAAAGATAAAACATTCAATACCAATATAAAGCTTATATATCATCCTTGGAATTCGAGCTCTAGCGAACGAGACTTCACTTCTGCTCTCATGAATGTAAGATTGGTGTTGAGTGTTGGTTTCAAGCCTCTAATCTTGAGTATCGGGCACCATTAAGGGAGATCAAATCCACCAAAATAATTTTTTTCTTCTCCTCTTCTTCTCATAATTCAGATCTCTATTACACAACACGTTTTCTTCTCAATGAGGTCAAAATGCCAAATTTTCAGTGAGAGAAGCATTCCAATGCTCATTTAATGAGTTTTTGTAAGTATTTATCCACCAAGAATGTGATAAATTTTCTCTACAGTAATATCTAGGAGCCTAAGAGAATCTCACAAATCGAATTACTTGCAAAAACCAACAAAAAAGCATGAAAGAGGAACAATTTTACATACATAGTGTGAAAAAAAAACTGGATATTATTTGACTGTCTAACATGTGAATATGTTAAGAACATGTTTATATTACATTTGGTTCAATTCGAGAGGCTTTGGAAGCTAAATCTGAGTGTGCATGTGAAAATGGCCAAATTGGCCTCAATCCCCCCTAGGTGGGCCAAACTAGCTCCAACTCAGCCCCAAATGGCCATATATGGTGGTGTGGAGGTGGCTGAAGTGTGTTGGAGCAATGATGACTCCTTGGCATGCATGGGTGTGCAAAATAAGGTGGGCATCAAATGCTCCAACAGTAAACAAAATGGGCTAAAACCACCCCTAGCGCTCCTAGTAAACCACAATTCCTAAAATAAAGGAATGAGATCTCATAAATGAGGGTTCACATGGGGATTTTGATTGAGCTAGAGTGCTCCTGTAGGTGTGAAAGCATCAAAATATTTGGTTATTATGTTGGATTAACTTCCCCAAGTCCAAACCATAGCATATCATTGCATAAATGAAAATAAAATTGACTAAGGATTTAGACTAAGGTACTAAGTGGTGGATTAATGTTCTAACACCCCCCCTTAACCATAACTTAGTACAAATCATGAAAATTTGATTGGAGGCCTTGGCAACAAAGGCTCAAGTCACCTCAATACAAACATAAATTTATATGTCCATGTAAAAATGAGGAAAGGAGGAAAATCTCATGGGGCAAAACCTCCCCTAAAAAATGGACATAGGGCTGAAAACCTGCAAAAAATTGAAGCAATCACCATCCATCACTCACTCCAAGCAAATATCTCAAGTGAGTGAAGGCCTTCTCAGTAAAACTCTTGGTGAATATGTCGACAATTTGCTCGATGGATGGGCAATATTGTTGCAAGGAAATCACTTTGTCATGCACTAAGCCCCAGATGTAGTGCATATGGATCAATATGTTCTTTGTTCTCTGCTTCTAAACTAGATCCATAGATATATTGATGGAAATTTGACTATCCACCCAAATGTTAGTAGTAGAATCAAATGCAACACCAAACTCTTGAAGAATTACTTGCATCCAAACACACTGTGTGGCTGCATTCACTGCTGCCCTATATTCGACCTCTGCTGAAGAAAGAGAAATTGTGTGCTATTTATTACTAGACCAGAAAATAGGACCTTAAAAAAGCATGCAAATAAAACCTGAAGTGGAATTTCTATCATTCGGATCTCCAACCCAATCCAAATTAGAAAATCCAACTAGTTCAAGTGAAGAACTAGCTGCATAGTGTACCCCAAAACTTTTTGTTCCTTGGACATATTGGAGGGTATTTTTGGCTTCCTTCCAATGGATCTCATGTGTCTATTGCAGATACCTTGCTACAACACTTACAACATAATACAAATCAGGTCTGGTATGTGTAAGGTACAACGAACTACCAACTAGCTACATGTATAGTGTACAATCTACCAAAGGAGAATCACCAAATTCACCTAGTTTTATGCCAGAAAGAAAAGGGCACTTGGATGCCTTACAATCAGCCATCTTGAACTTTACTAGAAGCTCTGAAGCATACTTAGGTTGGCTTAGCATGATGCTCTTTCATATTTCTCAATTTCCAATCCTAGAAATCATTTTAGCAATCCTAGATCTGTCATTGCAAGTGACTCTCCTTCCCCAATTTCATGGATTTGGTCCAACTTGAGGCGCTACTACTTGATTTAGGTGGTTTTTGGAATCTCTTGGCCATTTATTTCTCACCTAGAGCCACTCCCACTCACCCATTTTCTCACCCACTCCTATCATACCTTCATTGATGTTCCAACATGCCTTACCCACATTCACACAAGGATTTGTGGTTGTTTGGGATGAGTTGAAGGCTCATTCATCCACCTAGGGGGTTTGAGGGTCAAATATTGGGATGCCACTTGTATGCATTCACATGGATTCCAAGGCCTCAAAATTTCCCCCTATTGTATTGTATACCTATTCTAAACATAGTTACATGTTAGATAGTCACAATAATATCTATTATTGACTTCATGTGTGTATGCAATTTTAAGTCTTTCAGCTATTTTGTGCATGTTTTGTAAACTATAGCGAATTGTGAGAGTTTATTTGGATTCTATATCCAATTGTGAATCAATTATCACATGGTATTAGAGTTGATTGAAGCTGCAAATCTATTCCAGAGTGTTTGCTTTGATGTAAGAGGGATTCTCCAATTAGATTCGAGAGTTTTCATTGCAGGTACATTCAACTATTTGTCCCCAAGAGCACAAGCTGAAATGGAGCAAACCCATTTTTTGTTAACACCATTCAACTACTTCGAATGGAAGGCCGAAATGGTTATCCAGTTGAGGTCGAAAGGAATGTACAGGGTGACCATGGGGACAGAGGTCAAACCAAACTTTGCAGTTGAGAAATCGAATTTCTTCAACAAACTTGATGAAGCATTTGGAATGATTTTTCTCAGCATTTTGAGAGACTTTCTCTTCCATGTTGACATTCTATCTACTCTCAGTGAATTATGGCTGAATCTTGAAGCTTTTTTTGGGAAGACTAATGAGATAAGAGGTCACCATCTCGAAAATGAGCTCATATCCTTAAGTCCTGCTCATTTTGAGACAATACAATATTTATTTACCAAATTCAAGTCATTGGTATTTCATCTCAAGCAGTCTAGAATTCAAAATAAGGATTATCAGCTCACACTCTCCATACTTTCGAATCTAGAGCCAGAGTACTCTGTGTTTGTAAGCACATTTCACTCAAGCAAGCTCACATCTCGAAACTAGCAAATGCCATAACTAGATAACTTCATGGAGTCATTGAATCTTCAATGTGAACAAAATTTTTCAACACCTCTGTGAATAATGTGGCATCCAAATGTAGCATTTGGTCCCTACACACCACAACAAAATGGTGTGGCAGAGAGGAAAAACAGGGCACTCAAGATGATGCTCATCTCTTCCACCACAAGATGATGTAAGTGATGAATATTTTTATCATATTTATGATATTAATGATTATGATATGGATGAATATGATGATGATGGTCATGTCTCACCCATTCATCCCAAATGGGATAAGAAAACCATAGAAGTTGTTGGGGATTTAGCTGGCAATCCACTAGATCCTAGGAAGGCTATATCACAATTTCACAATGTTTCCTTTGCAAGTGAAGTTGTTATTTATGATAATTGATTATTAATGGTTAGATATTATCCTCAATAATATTAGGAAGCATAAATTTACCCAATATTGCAAAAAACCATGCAAGAAGATCCAAACTCTCTACAGGAAAATGAGACTTGGGAATTGGTTCATTTCCCCCCCAAGAGGAAGATAGTGCAATGAAAATGGGTATAAAGGAACAAAGTTTCTTCTGATGGGTCTGATATAAAGTACAAGTCCATATTTGTTTCCAAATGATTCATTCAATTCCAAGGATTGGACTATACAGAGACATTTCCATCGGTTGCAAAGATGGACTCTATCATGCTAGTTTTACTCATTGTTGCATCCAAGTGCTGGTAGGTTCACCACATGGATGTAAAAAGTGAATTTATTCATGGTGAGATATAGGAGGAGATATATGCAGCAAATTAAAGGTTTCCAAGAGTATCCTTCTCTTGTATGCAGGTTAAAGAAGTCTCTTTATGGCCTCAAGCAAGCCCCAAGGGCTTGGTATGCCAAGATGGACAAATTTCTTCTATCACTTGGCTTTGAAAGATGTAAATCTGATCCTAATTTTTATTTGAAGTATATTGGTGATGTATTGAAGGTAATTGTACTCTATGTTTATTATATTTTGATTACAGGTAGCTTCATCAAATAATTTGGGTCAATCAAATCCTCATTGCACAGTGAGTTTTCAATCACTGATCTTGGATTGTTGAAACAATTTCTTGGTTTGGAAATTGAGCAATCCAAAAGAGAAATCAAGGTCAGCCCAAAAAAATATGCTTCAAAACTATTATTGAATTTTAATATGGATGAATGTAATGCAACCAAGTGACCATTCCTTTCTGGTATCAAAGTAGCTGAAGTTTGCGACTCTCCATTGGTGGACAACTCTTTGTATATTAGACAACTAGTCGGGAGGTTGTTATATCTTACTCATTATCTGCTTGATTTAGCATATGTTGTAGGTGTTGTAGATAGGTATATGCAACAGCCTCATGAGATCCATTGGAAGAAAGCCAAGAGTATCCTTCACTATGTGCAAGGAACCAGACACTTTGGGGTGCACTATGCTGCTGGTTCTCCACTAGAACTAGTGGGATTTTATGATTCTAATTGGGTTGGTGATCCCAATGACAGGAATTCCAATTCAGGTTATGTATTCATGCTAGAATAAGGTACCATATGCTGGTAAACCAAGTAACAACACACCATCTCCCTTTCTTCAGCTGAGGCCTTGTACAGAGGAGCAGTGAACGCAACTACACAATGCGTGTGGTTACAAGACATTCTTCGGGAGCTTGGAGTTGCATTTGATTCACCCAAAGTCATTTGGTGTGACAATCAAAGTGAAATAAGGATTTATACAAATCTAGTGCAGAGACAGAGGACCAAACACATTGATATACACATGCACTTCATCAAGAGCTTGGTGCATGATCAAGTGATAGCCTTGCAATATTGCCCATCTGTAGAGAAAACTACTGACATTTTTGTTGGAGACATTTACCACCATACACACTCTTTTTGGTCAAATTGGCCTAGTTAAACCACTATCCTAAGTATTATTGACATTAATTGACATCAATGGAGCATTAAATGTCATCATCTAGTCTCACCCACACCTACCTTCAGTCAAGGAGGCTAACTTAGCCTTCTCCTACATTCGGGGAGGCTAACTAGAGCACTCCAGGGGTGATCCGGGTGATATTAATGCACCTAATTGCTAACTAGTGGCTACAATAAGTTAAATAGGTCAATTAAGGTGCCTCCTCTCATTAAATATATTATTTAATGATTATTTAATGAACTGGAGTCAACAAGGGCGCCTCCACCAACTTCTGATGTGCAGTTCAACTTCAGTTAACCTCATCGGGGTTCATTGGAGTCATTGTAGCGCTACCTCTTGATGGTTGGTGATTTGTGACATGTGTATGATCTCTTTCAGTTGAGACTCAATCATTTATTGAACTCTGACTTCAGTTAGTGTTAGTTGAGTCAATTAGGGTTTTGATTAGTGGTTAATTGAGTGTGGAACATGGCTTACAGTCAGTTAAGCTAGACTCACTCATTCAATTCGAATGAGGTCATAAGGAATTCGAATTGTCTCTTCATTCATGCTTGTAGCATGACATTGTAATTGTAATCATTCATTCTTTATGTGAATACAGAGCGGCTACTATTCCTGTAGACCAATAATACCATTTCATGAGTTATTTGTTGATTAATCTTTGATGAGATTGATGCTTTGTTCCTATATCAATATACAAGATTAATATGGTATCAGAGCTTACGGCGGGACGAAGCTCTATCTCTCAAAAACAAGCGTTTTGACATATTTCTGCATGAAATTTGAGCAATAGCTCAAAAATCCAGCACTGCACTAGAAGCCAAGGCTTACCACTTAATACCCCAAGTAAAGAACTTGTTGATCAAGCTTGCTTGATTGACTATGCTGGGTGTGATGAAAGCCTAAAATGTGCAGGTTGTCCGACCTCACATTTCCATTTTTGTTTTGATTTTTAGGTTTCTACAGGTGAAGCATTCGCTCCAGCACATCCAGATGGCCTCCTCAGTAGATCTCTTGACTCCATACAATTTCAACTCATGGAAAGGTGATATGGAGATTCAACTGTGCTCCAGAGGACTTTTTAGAGTCACCATGGACACTAAAGATGAGCCTGGATCCGCCATAGAAAAATCAAGATTCTTGAACAAGAAGGATGAAGCCTTCGGTTTCTTGTGCCTCTTTATTTCCTGAGACCTTCTCTTCCTTCTTACGGGATTGAAGACTCCGAAAGAAATATGGGACAAATTGGAGACTCTATACAGAAAGCATGATGAATTGAGGGTTTACCAGCTTGAAAATGAACTCATGTCTCTCCAACCCTCCAATTTCGAGACTTTGAATGATTTCTTCACAAAGTTCAAGCATATTGTTTTACTCTTGAAGCAATGCAAAGTGGAGAAGGAGGATGATCATCTCATCCTCGCCATACTCTCCAAACTTGGGGCTGATTATTCAGTTTTTGTTTCTACATTCTGTGCGGGAAGCTCACAACCCCTAGATGGACGATGCCTACACTCAATGCCTTCATTGAGTCCCTAACAAGTGAACACGACAAGCTTGTCTAGATGGGGATCATCTGATCTTCCCATGATCAATCCCTCCATGTCTTGGGGCCCAAATATCCGAAGGGTAAAGGAAAGAAACAAAAGAATAAAAAAACTAAATTTGATGCTCCTAAGCCTAGAGTTGAAAATCAGTAGCATTATGAGTCTTTTGGCTCAAGGAAGAACAAAGCAAAAGGGCACCATGGCAAGGAAAAATTCAAGTGTTCTTATTGTGGGAAGGGCTTCCGCCCTGAACATTCCTGCATGAAGAAGAAGCTTAATGAAGCAACCTCTCTCCTTGAGAGGAATCACATCAATCTTCTGGAGAGCTTTCGGAGGAGAGATCAGCAAGATCGGGAACCACAACATGAAAAAGGTCATGCTCTCATGGCAAGCACTTCAAAGTCCAAAGCACTGTTGATTGATTCTAGAGCTTTGAACCACATGATGGCTGAAAAAGACTCATTTTCATCCTTGGATACTGGCAAATCCATCCCCATCCACATGGGAGATGACTCCACCATCATTTCAGAAGGACAAGGTACTGTAGATCTTGAAAATGGTTTTTTCTCTAATGTTTTGTATGTACCGTCTCTGGCATCAAATCTCTTTAGTGTCTATCAGATGACACATATAGGAGTCCCTAAGAGAGTTTCTTTCAGCCCAAATTATGTTGAGATAACAGAAATTGCATCCGGGAAACTTATTGCTAAAGGCCTTTCAAACCATCATGCAAAAGCCTATGAGTTCTCTCACTTTGTTGCAGATGCAAATCCCACCGCTCTGCTAACTCATGGGAATGAGGTTTGTAGGTTATGGCATGAGAGGTTTGGCCATCTTAATTTCAAATATTTGCAGCAATTACAGAAAAACTCCATGGTTTAAGGCCTCTTGGTCATCAAGGAAACCACGGGAATTTGCAAGGGCTGTGTGATTGGAAAACACCCTGAGCACAAGTTCGATCGGGGGAAGGCAAACCGAGCTACATGCATATTGGGGCTGATACATTCTGATATCAGTGGTCCGATGCCTGTCACATCCATGAATGGGTCAAGGTATCTTCTTACTTTTATTGATGATTTTTCAAGGTCTACATGGGTTTTCTTTCTCAAAAAGAAGTCAGAAGTATGTGGAAAATTTTCTGAATTGAAGGCCTTGATCGAAAATGCCTCTGGGCTTAAGTTTAAGATCTTGAGATCTGATAATGGAGGGGAGTATGTTAGTAATGATTTTTTGTACATATTCTCCCAAAGTGGTATTCAGGTCTAACATTCAATTCCCTACACTCCCCAGTAGAACGGAGTAGCGGAAAGGAAGAATCGGTCTCTCAAGGAGATGACCACCTGTATGTTGGAATCCAAGAAGCTTGCTGAAAATTTGTGGGCTGAGGCCATGCATGCTACAGCATACATTCATATTAGGGTTCCACACTCATCCATGAAAGGGAATACCCCTTTTGAAGCATACTTCGGACACAAGCTGGATGTGTCGAAGCTACGGGTGTTTGGGTCCACTGCATGGGCCCAGATTCCACTTGATAAAAGAAGGGCTTTGCAACCGCAAAACATAGAATGTATGTTTATTGGGTATCCTGATGAACCTAAAGGTTTCAAGATTTTGGATATCAATACAAAACAGATCATCATCGAGATAAGTGTCAAGTTCGATGAGCCTCTTCAGGAGGTGGAACTAGTGCAGGAGAAAACTGTTGAATTTCCTTCCTATTCTATTGAATATTTGGATGATGAAATTAGGTGTGATGACCCTGCTTTGGATCCTCTGATTTCTGATATCAGTGTGCAGCAATCATCAAATGATGAATCAGAACCTAAAGTGCAAAATCATCTTCCTACATGGGCCCGACAAACACTCTCCTCCGCACGAGAAAACATTGGAAATCCGGATGATCCAAGGAGAACCCGGTCTGATTTCCAAAGAACAGGTATTGCGCTCTCTTGTACTGATAATTTGCTGTCCAAAACTTTTTATTTGATGATTAGTTTATATCCAAAATCCTACTATCATGCTCGGAAGGATCCGAGATGGCAAGTTTCCATGGATGAAGAGATGAATTCCCTTCAGAAAAACACTACTTGGGAGTCAGTTTCTCTTCCTCCGGGAAGGAAATTGGTTCAATGCAAGTGGGTGTTTCAGACCAAGTTTTTTGCTGATGGAAGCACCTGAAAATATAAATCAAGGCTGGTGGCAAAAGGCTTCTCTCAGGTCCAAGGTGTGGACTACCATGAGACATTTGCACCAGTTGCAAAAATGGACTCCATCCGCCTTGTTTTGGTAATTTCAGCATCCAAGCACTGGGAAGTGCATCACATGGATGTTAAGTCAGCCTTTATGCATGGATATATTTATGAGGAGATATACATGAATTAGCATAAGGGCTACATCACTGATCCATCTTTGTTTTGCAAGCTAAAGAAGTCACTATATGGGTTAAAACAGGCCCCAAGAGAGTGGTATTCCAAGATGGATGCCTTCCTTCTCTCGCAAAAATTTCAAAGGTGTATATCAGATCCAAATGTGTATTTACAGCAGTTTTATGGTCATATAATTATCATTTTTTTATATTTTGATGACTTACTAATCACAGGTAGCACAGTTGCCTCCATTTCAGCCATCAAAATGACTCTCCACAATGCCTTTGAAATGAGTGATTTGGGGCTTCTAAAACAATTTTTGGGGCTCAAAATTGAGCAAAATTATGATGGGATTATGGTCACTCATTCCAAATACATTTCAGACCTGTTAGTCAAGTTTAACATGGCTGAATTTAGGCCTGCACCATTCCCTTTCCTTTCAGGGATCAGCCTTGAAGAAGGAAAAAGCACACCTCCCATGGACTGCACTATCTATCGACAGCTGAATGGTAGCTTGTTGTACTTGACACATTCTCAGCCTGATATTTGTTATGCCGTGAATGCTACATCAAGATACATACAGAAGTCTCATGATATTCATTGGAAGGTAGCCAAGAGGATCCTCCAGTATATTTAGGGAACCAGGACCTACGACATTCACTATGCTGCAGACTCTGAGCTAGAGCTGGTTGGATACATAGATTTCGATTGGGAAAGTGATTCTATTGATCAGAAGTCTACTTCTAGATATGTATTCATGTTTGGTGGTGGCTCCATTTTCTGATCAAGCAAAAAGAAGGCTGCCATAGCACTATCTTCAGCAGAGGTCGAGTATCGAGGAGCGGAGAATACTTGCATCCAAGCAGTTTGGTTGCAAGGCATTCTTTCAGAGTTTGATCTTGGTAGTACTTTGTCCACTGTCCTCTTTTGTGACAATAAAAGTGTTATCAAGATATCCATGGATCCAGTTACCAGGAAGGGGACCAAGCATGTAGAGATCCACATGCACTACATCAGGGAGCTAGTGCATGACAGGACCATCATTCTGCAATACTGCCAGAATGATGAGCAGATTGCAGACATCTTCACCAAGATATTTTCATAAAAGAAGTTCACTTACCTCCGTTCACTATTGGGGGTGATTTCATTAGGGTGATTCAGACTACCTTCAATGTTCAGCTTGAGGGGGGTATTTTCCCACTGGATTTTCCCTCTTTTCCTCACTTGGTTATTTTTTAGCATTGTTTCAGTTTCAGCATTGTACAAGGTGACCTATGGCCTTAGTTTCCGTGGCCCTAGATTTTTTATGCATTTGTGTTTTCTAACTCCTCCTGAGTATAGCTTAAGGGGGGGTGTTGGAGACATTTACCACCATACACACTCTTTTTGGTCAAATTGGCCTAGTTAAACCACTATCCTAAGTATTATTGACATTAATTGACATCAGTGGAGCATTAAATGTCATCATCCAGTCTCACCCATGCCTACCTTCAATCAAGGAGGCTAACTTAGCCTTCTCCTACATTCGAGGAGACTAACTGGAGCACTTCGGGGGTGATTTGAGTGATATTAATGCACCTAATTGCTAACTGGTGGTTACAATCAGTTAAATAGGTTAGTTAAGGCACCTCCTCTCATTAAATATATTATTTAATGATTATTTAATGAACTAGAGTCAACAGGGGCGCCTCCACCAACTTTTGATGTGTAGTTCAACTTCAGTTAACCTCATCGGGGTTCATTGGAGTCAGTGTAGCACTACCTCTTGATGGTTGGTGAGTTGTGACATGTGTCTGATCTCTTTTAGTTGAGACTCAAGTCATTTATTGCACTCCAAATTCAGTTAGGGTTATTTGAGTCAATTAGGGTTTTAATCAGTGGTTAACTGAGTGTGGACCATGGCTTATAGTCAGTTAAGCTAGACTCACTCATTCAATTCGAATGATCTCCTAAGGAATTCGAATTGTCTTTTCATTCATGCTTGTAGCATGACATTGTAATTGTAATCATTCATTCTTTATGTGAATACAGAGTAGCTACTATTCCTGTAGACCGATTACACCATTTCATGAGTTATTTGTTGATTAATATTTGATGAGATTGATGCTTTGTTCCTAGATCAATGTACAAGATTAATAATTTTCACCAAGTATTTCATAGAGAATACCTTCATGTATATGAGATCTCTTCTGGGAGTGGGTTATGCATGGTTATGGATACCATTCAATTTCATATTTTTGGCTCCATGTCCATTTTTAAGGGGAGGTTTTTTTCCCATGTGGTTTTCCTCCTTACCTTGTTTCTATGGACAAAGAAATTTTTTGTTGTATGAGGCGACTTGAGACTTTGTTGCCAAGGACTCCATGATATTTTTGGTTAAGAAGTACTAAGTATGGCTTAAGGGGGGGTGTTAGAGTAATAATCCATTTTAGTACCATAATCTTAGACATTATACACATTCATTTACTTTTATACAGTGTTTTTTATGGTTTAGACTTAGGGAAATTGGCAGTTATGACAGTTGAGGCACTCTAGGTTGATAATTATGACAACCCAGGTTCCCACATTGATGACAGTCAACCAACATGTGCTTTCCTTCCCCAGTTTTAGGGACTTGGTCCAACTTGAGGTGCTAATGCTTGGTTTGGGTGTTTTTTGGACTCTCTTGGGTAGTTTTTGCTCACCTAGAGCCACTCCCACTCACCCATGTGATCACCCACACCTGTCATACCTTCATTGATTATAATATCCCTGATCTTGTATACATATCTGAATATTAAATTTTTGCAAATTAGCTTAATGTTTTGAAATAAAACTTGCAGACAACCAGTCAACTTTTGGAAGCTAAGAAGATAAGGGAAAATGACTGATACTTTTGGTCAAAGGGAAGTAGGAAGAGGGAGGAAATCAAGGAGAGAATAGGATTTATAGAGTTTCTTCCCTAACACATTTATATAAGGGACCATTTAGGTTTCAGATACCACTGTGTTGTAAATGTTTCCACCATGTAGGAGAACCAAAGCATGAACTCATGTGCAAAAAAAAGTTGACTTGCTTCATCTAGCCAGCATGTAGAGTTTCTAAAAAAACAAGCAATTCCTGGGTCCCATTGCTTGCATTGCACCCCCTTAAGTGAGAATGCCTTCCCACACAACTTATCAGCCAAAATTATTCCTGTATCGCATTTCCTCAACTGTTAGTATCCAAACATTAGAATCCACCACAAAAATTTATCATCACAGGAAATGATATTCATGTTGTGGAAATCATACCACTGCACTGAAAACTAGCAATTCTCAATGCAAAGTTAGAAATATGTCATATTTCCCCACCCAATATTAAGTTCTTTATGTGCTTGATGCACATCAACATTGAGTCTCACAATGATGTTGCGGTGATGACATAGGTGTGAGTCCCATGTACAACCCCAATGAGTATAGGCATCATCCAACCAACAAGGATGCCCAAACTACTCACAATAAGATGATGCATCACAATTATCTCCAAAAATGCAAGCATGAAAAAAAAATAAGTGTCCCCTCATCCAACTTGAGAAGGTACTGACACTCAAACCAAAAGTTTCATGTGAACACTTCCATTGGATCAAATCTCTGTCACTGGTCATAGGGTACAAGAATCCATCCAACTGTGTGGATTTCCTCCACCAAGAACACTTTATGCAATATATTTTTCTCATCAACTCCTCTTGGCAGTTTGCTTGCTCAGCTGCCCTCCACTGCTCATGAGCAGAAATTTTTCTGCAAGAAGACTCCATGTGTGACATGTAATCTTCCACCCAATCCATATGTGTCTGAATGGCATCAAGTGACAACAATATGCTCCTATGTGGCTATTGGGATGGTGAAGTTGCATTCAACAAGTCATCATGAACACCTTGGAAAGCCTCCAGCTCTTCCTATTGCACCAACAAGGAAAATTCATTCTCCCAATTTTCATCCCCACTTGATGAGGATGAAATAGAAGTGTGGGTAGAACTATGAATCATATCTATGAAATACTTATCCACCCAAATTATGGTTTCCCTATCTTCATCTTCATCTAACTCTTCCATGAAAATAGGACTCCTTCTATGAGAAAAATCGGCCTTTCTCGGGCAATGTCCCCATGCTTGGAACTCATCATCTGCATCCAAAAATTCCTCAAGCACAAAAAAATTAGAATGCACCTCATGTGCATGTGTATGAAGGTATCCAATGGCTGCAAATTAAATCTTTGTGGCTTCCCACATGTTAGGACAATTCCATTCACAACAAAGAGTTTACTTCATAAATTAATCTCTTTACCTTCCACGGTCTTCATTCCCAATGTGTCTCTATCCACCTAATCAATGGATGAACAAGGAATTTTATTTGCTGATCCATATGGAATGTGATCAAACACCTCCTTTGGATCATATTCTACCATCCATAAGGGATGTTTAGAATGTGTCTCTTTCCAAGAATATGTGTCAGATAACCCTTCCCCGATGCAAGCAATTCTAGTACATCTTTGATCCTCTATTTTTGTGATATTTTACTTACCCGATCCATGAAGAGATGATCATCTTTTCTTGCTGATTCACTTTGAGTGTCCTCAGCCATATTTCCCATTGCTAATAACTCCTCTATGTCATTCTGTATACCCACATGTGCTTGGACAAAATACTCTTCATCATGGATCTTCACAGACACCTGCAAATCTGCTCCTTCCTCACGGTTTTCCTCCACACGAGGTTCCCCCATTAACTCCAAAACATTTCCTTCAATGCAACATGAAAGGGATGATACCTTCAACTCCCTTTGAAGTTTATAGATCTGTAACTTTGACTCTTGAAGGAATCTTTGTGTACTCTTCGATAAGTCACTAGTGATCTCCAACTTATTATCGAGCCTCTCTGATTCTTAGTCTTCCTTCTTGAGTGCACTATGGTACATCTCAGCCATCACGAGGAGATGATCTCTGTTAGAAAGTAAGTTCATATAGTTATCCTTCATCTTGTCCATGCCTTCTTTCAATTCTATGTACTCCCCCATAAAGGATTCTCCTTCCATCTCTCCACCAAAATCTCTCCAACAACATCTTTCCAATAGCATCTTGCCACGAAGGCATTGATGTCAACAAATTTTTTCATGGCTAAGATAAGCTTATTTTTGTCCTCCTTTAGTAATACACTTAAATTATTTGGTTCACAAAGAAGATCCTCTACCAAGGTCTCTTCTTCCAATAGCTGACATGCGGGACCATTTTGTTTGTGGCATGTATCCACAACACAAAACTCATTCTCGACACACAAGTCAGCCTTTGAATTTTCTACAAAATCACTTCCATGATGTGCAGTGGAGGGTATATATGAAGGTTGGAATGACATGTGACATGGACATAAATTAGAGAGCATCTCATTCCCTTCCATTTCAGCTTCATCATGTTGCAAAGGAGTCCAAAATTATGAACTGTGCTCCTCTCTCTACATCAGATTTTTCTCCTTCAATTTTCCTAAATCATACCCAGCTGGTGGGGGCTTGTCTTCCATTTCAGTTGAAAGTTCAGATAATGACTTCAGATTTGATTTTTTTTCTTATTTTTTATATGATCCAAAATATCCCTTATAATAATTGGAAGTATCACCCTCCTCTGCATTGATTTTGGGTACACTAACAGGTAAATTAGGAGCAAATTCATCTCCCTCACAATTTTCCTTCATCTTGCAGTCCTCATATGAAAGTGAAGTATTTCTATCCTCCCATGGATAAAATGGTTGCAGGTGTACATGGCTGCTGAAAAAATCAGAAATTTTATTATCCATGTTCTTAACATTACCAGATAAGGGAAAATGACTGATAATTTTGGTCATAGGGCAGCAGGAAGAGCGAGGAAATCAAGGAAATAATATGATTGATAGAGTTTCTTCAATAACACATTTATATCAGGGACCATTGAGGTTTCGGATTTCGCTCTGCAGAAACCTACTCCCATGCTGCTGGGTCACATAATTGTGAAACTAGGAAGCACTTTTCTCATATCCACAACCAGAGGATTGTATAAAATGAATAAGGTTATGTTATAAGGTTACAAGATAGTAATAATATGTTCATGAAGTTTAATAACATATCATAGGCAAAGGAAAATATTCTGCAATTTGTAAAGGTGATACTAGCTCGTTGGGAAGCTCACTAGCTCCACATTCAAGCCTTTCCAAATAGGGTAAGGGTGGTTTGGATTCTCTGTTTTGGACTTGGGGGACTTATATATGTTTTGTAATGACTCATAAGAAAAATAATGGAGTTATTTGGATTCATACAAGTCGAAATATGGAGGTTACATCAAAACTAGTTATTTTCCAACGCAAATCTAGACTAGGTTGAATTAAAATGAGTAACTCTCAGCTATTCGAATCAGAATGTTATGAAAATTGAAGATACTGTAAATAATAATATATCAGAACCATAAGGGTCAAAATAATTATCAGAATATTCACAGAAGACACATATCATAGCACAAATCCAAAATTATGACTCTGGAGCTAGGAAACCCAAGAGATTCGATCTCTGAATCTCACAAACATTAGGAATGACCTAAAGGTGGTATGAATATGATATTGAACAGTAAATTAGACTTCAGTATACATATAAGATCATATATGTGTCAAAATATCCATTGCATAGCTCCAAAATTGCTAGAAGACCATATAACAGAGAGAAGGAGAAAAGAGGAAGGGATGTCACTGATAGGAAGCCTCAAAGCTCTCCAAGATGATCTGATAATGGATTGATAGAGACATAAAAACATGAAAAAAACCTCCTTAAATAGATTAAATCTTCTCCTTAGCTTCAGTAAGACCTGCAATAGAAGTGAGAAGAATAGGGGAGAAGGGGAACAATGGACTTGGGTCACATCACCCAAGATACCGAGGCTCACCACTCAAAAATGAAACTTAAGATTCCATCAATTAAAAACATACATTAACCAAAATGTGTGAATGAGCTTGAATTATTCTTTAATAGAACTATGAGTGACTTGTTTGGGAAGTAGAGGCCAATGGTGACCTGTGAGATCAAGTCAACCACCTAGAAGCCCTAACCCTAGCCACATATGTGCCCTCTGTAACACCCCAAAATTCACAAAATTTTAAAATTTTTCTATGTGACATTTAAAATTAGGTCATAGTCTAAAATGCTAGTTTTAATAACTATTTTTAGTTTAAGTAATAGATAGATTACGAGATAGGTCATTAAGAGAAAACTAGGAGATTATTTCTCTTTTGTAAACCGTAACTAAAACTACATAATTATATTCACTAACTAGCAAGTCACATGCTACTACCCGTATTCAAACTTTAATGATTTTCAGTCTTGAATAAAAGTTTATCAAAGTTAAGAGTTTCTCAATTTATCGAATTTAGATCATTTATTTGTTTGTAATAAGACGTGTGTTTTCTGATGGTTGTTTTCTTTCTCATTGAAGGGGCTTGAGGTTAGCCCGAGGCTTACTTAGATTTCTCAAGCTAATGAAGAGTCGATGCTTTTACAGGGCTTTACAGGTAAAATTTTACTCTAGGTTACGGGGTATAAAATTTAAAGTTTGGAAGACTAAAATGAGTAAGTTAGGAAAGAAGGTCCTAAACTTTATTTTCAGTCTATAATATCGAAATGTAAGAAACTCTTAGTTCCATATCCAAGACTATTTATCTTGATAGCAGAATAGAGGTGCTAGTGTGCTTATCTATTTTAATAATTAAGTTATAAGTTTGATGGAGTGTAATTATCAACATGCTCTTAGTTGTTGAAGGTACTGTAAACCCTATTACTTTCCATATATTTTATAACTATGAAATTTATTTCTGCTAAGACCTAGAACTTCCTAAGTTCTAACATTATCATCACAATTTTTGTTTAGTAGTTATATACTAACTATAACTAAAACAAACCTAGTCTATGCATATATACATTTCATGCTTAATATATATACCATCCTAAGTATACATACAATGCATGTGATACAACCAAACCTAGACATAAATTCATTGCATATGATATAGATTAAACTAGGTATATGTACCCTATGCAAAACATTGAAAACGTTTTACTATCAATAAAGTAATGGTATCACTTTAATCCATGTAATGCAGGACCAACTATATCAAGTGCATAAAAGATTAAAGGTTTAGTGGAGTCTACTTGGGGACTGTACGTTCGAGGAATGGTTTGGTGTGAAACCTTAAGCATAAAACATATCTTTTTTCCCAAAGACTACTCGGATTCATTTGTTGTTTACTGTTTTTAGAGGAGGAGTGGTGTCGACAAGCCCTCGCCTTATTTGGTCTCTGTAGCAGTTGTCAAAGTTTTACCTTGGTTGTGGTAATGGCTGTTTCACCATACTAATTCATCGCCATATCTGCAATGTTTTCCACCTTTTTAAAGCCCGTGGCATGATTATTTATTGGCTCTAGCCCGTTCCTTTGTGTTCAATGCTTACACAGTGGTTCCACTTATTTTGTTTGGGGCGTTAATAGTGTTGACCCTTTGGTTCCTTGCCATTGTTTATCCTTTGAGTTGATCGAGGTGTTAGTAGGTTTTAAGGCCTGAGTTCTTAGCCATTGTTTATTTCTTGACCTTGGCCATGGAATTTGCAGATTTAGAACTATGGTTCCTCGCCTTCATTTGTTCTTGAGTTCAATGCTTACCCAGAAGTCAATTTTGATTGCTCGGGTGTTAACAGGACTGAACTCCGGTTCATAATTGCGACTGTGAGTTTTAACTCGTACATTGGTAAGCTGTCTCAAAAATTTCAATTGCTTCCTTCTTTCATTTTATAAGTTTTACGAAGTTATATTCTAAAGTGTTTTTACTATTTGTTATTATGTTTCCAACGAATGGCATTGCACAGTTGAAAAACTCAAAGGCGTTTTCTCTGTAGGTGAGGGATTTGGACTCCAAAGGCTTGGTAAGCCTCGGTTCTATCCTTGGGGTGCCCATTGTTGCTTACATTTGCAAAGAATGTCGCTGGTGGTTACGGCTTCTTACTGTGGTGTTCGTTTTATTGTGTTAAATGATAGTTTTTAATTTGGTTAAGGATGGATGAGGCGGTCGTATGACCAATGTGAGGTTTTTGCAAAATAGCTACGGCTCATGCAAAAGATGATAGGGTAAAATATTATTGTAATTACTTGTTTTGGAAGCCTACTCAACCTAAACAACTCGCCCAAATTGGTTCTTTCATGAATACAAAATATATCGATGCATTTAGTTTTGAGAGGGTTAAATCTTGTGGTGATTGTTGGGATGAAAAATCGGTTATAAATATTTTATTTACCACAAGCAGAGATTTATGGCGCTTGTATAAATCTCTATTTAGCAGTTTGTTCCTTCTTTAGTATTTTGGATGCGCATGGTTAAAAAAGTTTGGTAGATAGTCTTTAATATTTTCCGTTTGTAATTTATTTTATAAAGACTGTGATTATTCTAGGGTTTTTTGTATTTTATCCAATAGTTTGGAAATTACAGTTAGACTATAATAGCAAAAATAAAGGCCGTGAAATGATTTTGGTTATTGTAATGCTATTGGGAAAAGCAGTACTGTGTAAGATTAACCTCTGGTTTTTGTTTTTAAAAGACAATTTACAATTGTCTTATTTAAATTATTTATTAGATGTAAAATCTTCTTTTCTTCTTAACTAGGTTCTAAAATTTGATAAGAAGGTTTAAATGCAAAGGTAGGGTTTTAGCAGAACAGTTTGTAATGCATAATACTACTAGGTTTACTAATACATATTTATATACTTATAATAAGTATTATAACTTTTAACCATTCGGCATTTATCCATGCATTAAGAACTTTCCAAGATGGATGTATAACAGAAACAGTTTGAGGTTTACCAGAGTATTAATTTTCCATAGCATAAAAAGAGTAATGTTGTTATAAATTTAAATTTTACAGTGTTAAAATTATGCTTGGTTATTTATTTACTAAGTGTAAATAATTATATTGTATTTAGTAAATGTTAGTATTCTTATACCTTAAACAGATTAATATATGTTTGGCCTAAACTTACAGGGATAGTCCCTCTATAATATTCCTAGAGGTTTTATATAAATGAAAGAGATCTAGAAACAAAAGAATTAATACGAAGCTAACTAATATAATCAGTAAAAGATTCTAATGTTAGAGCAGATTCAAATCATCTTATTCATGTATATTCATTCCTATTTACCTCTAAACAAACCTTTTGTACTAGAGTACTTCATCTCACGATGAGTGGAAAAATACAGAAAGGAAATTTGTATTCATCATTACACCATTTCTAATTCTAAGTTCATTTATTCTGTTAAACAAATACAGGTAATTTCTTGAATAAAATGCAGACTTAAACGGTCTATTTGCAGCTGCAAGTATCTAAGAAATAATAGTAAAACATGACTACTTTCATTTCAGTACTTTACTTGCATAAGATAAATAAGATAACAGTATGGAACCCGATAACTCGTAGAGGAGACAAAAATCCCTAGGAGCCCGTTCCACCCAACCTTATCTTGAAGATAGCTCAACTGCTTGTCTTAGGACCCCCGAGCCTGTCCACTGAACCACTAGAATGAAAAAATTGTGTGAGGAATTGGGATTAAATATCCTTGCAACTCAACAGAAGTACTTAGAAGTAGTAATTTCTTTCCTCAGCAGTTAAGAACTCAACTAACAAGCTGCACTAGTTCTGAAAAACAGTCTTAATCACTCAATCCACTTCTGCTTTTCCCCTCATCGAATATCTTGTGCACTTCTCTCAACTTTAGAAATTTCACAAGTTAATGATTGAACAACCTCCTGCTAAATTCGATGGGTAGATATATGCATGCCTAGGTATTTTTGGTCATTTTTTCACTTAATGAGCCACCTGCTCTGTTCCACTTTCTTTGGGAACATGACCACAAAATTAGGGAAGTTGCCCCCTACAACAGCTAGAAGTGGTTGAGGATGCTGCCATGTGTCAGTTTTCTATCACCCCAATCTATTCCTCCTAGTGGGCCAGTGGACACTCTTTCAACACCTCCTTAGGATATTTGTCTCATCTTTTATTTATTAAATAATAAAATATTCAACATAATTAATTACAATCATCCTTGACCCCACATGGTCAATAGTCTCAAACTTTACAATAAAAAATAACATATAATGTCTTCTTAAACATAAAATGTTATTGAAATTGGGGTACGTGACACCCTCCTTGAGCAAATTGGAATGTAGGTCCATGTGGATATGTTTCCCTATCCATGTCATTCATCAAACTTGGAAACTATGCCCTTCTTAGGCCCATAGTTGCTACTTTTTTCAATGACAACTTTTTCTGCCTTTCCTCCTTTTCCTTGTGGCATATTTTCCGACTTTCCTTATTTTATTATGACATATTTTTTCATATCTTTTGGGCATTTTAGCTTTTATCTTTGACTACTTTTGTCATAGAGTTTCCACTTTCTTAATCTTTTCCCTTAGCAAGTTGGCTTGCCACTTGTGCGTGACATGGAAATATCAATTCCACATGTTATTTGCACAATAATTAATTAATGGAAATAAAAATTAAATACATGCCTCAATAATGTTTATTTAGAAATATTACCATAGGCTAAATAATTAATGCCTCATAAATAATATTTGGACAAAACTCCCTATGTGAGGTAATTAATGCATCTTTGACCCCCCAATGTGTTGGGCATGGTCAACACTTTTATTTCCAAAATTATGGGGACATGACATTGATGTTCCATCATGCCTTTCCCATGTTCACACAAGGATTCGTGACCATTTGGGATGAGTTGGAGGCTCATTGGTCCACCTAGGGGGGTCTGAGGGTAAAATCTTGGGCTGCCACTTGTATGCATTCACATGGCCTCCAAGGCCTCATGATTTTTCCCTATTGTACGATATACCTATTCTAAACATAGTTACATGTTAGACAATCACAATAATATCCATTATTGACTTCATGTGTGTATGCAATTTTCAGTCTTTCAGCTATTTTGTGCATGTTTTGTATACTGTAGCGAATTGTGAGAGTTTCTTTGGCTTATAGATCCAGTTGTGAATCAATTCTCACAGTAGCTTCAAAATAGTGGGATTTAGATCACATGGATGTGAAGAGTGCCTTCCAACATGGTGACTTAGAAGAAGATATCTATATGAAACAACTTGAGGGGTACACTAATGATTCTTTCTTGGTATGCAAGCTAAGGAAATCATTGTATGGTATCAAGCAAGCCCCAAGGGCATGGTATGCCAAAATGTATGCCTTCTTACTTTCACAGAGGTTCAAAAGGTGGAAGGCTAACTGCAATGTCTACATGCAACAAAAGGGAGGTTTCTTACTATTGATTATATTGTATGTGGATGACTTACTCATCACCAGTTGTTCATCTACTAGATTGAGGAACATCAACTCAGCTTTCAAAAAATATTTCTACATGACATATCTAGAGATATTGAGACAATTTATTGGCCTTGAAGTAACTCAAAAAGATTCAGGAATCATGATTTCACAGTCCATATACATAGCTAACCTGCTCAAAAGATTTCACATAACTGATTGCAAAGCAAGAAATTTCCCTTTCCTATATGGCATTAGATTGGAAGAAGGTGGTTTCAATCCCCTGGTTGATATCACTCTCTCTATATAGCTAATTGGTAGCTTATTGTATTTGACACATTCAAGACCAGATCTATCTTATGTTGTTAGTGTTGTTTCAAGGTACATGCAGGAACCACATGAGCTGCATTGGAAGGAAACAACACGCATATTACACTATCTGCATGGTACTAGAGAGTTTGGGATTGACTATTCTGCTAGTGCTAAGTTAGATATTTTTGGTTTTACTGACTCAGAATGGGATGGAAACAATATTGACTGAAAACCTACTTCAGGGTTTGTGTTCATGTTGGGATCATGACCAATCTGTTGGTCAAGCAAGAAGTAAGCATCTCTTGCACTCTCTTTAGCTAAAGCAGAGTACACGAGGGTTGAGAATGTTGCCATTTGGGGATTTTGGTTACATGGGATGCTGAAAGATTTTTGCATTCACACTTCTCCTTTAGTAGACATTTTCTATGATAATCAAAATGCAATTAATATTTCTAGTGATCCAGTACATAAGCAACATACCAAACACATAGAAGTCCACATGCACTATATCATGTAACTAGTACACAACATGATCATCATACTGCATTATTACCCTATAGAGGAGCACGTTGTAGACAATTTCACAAATTATTTCACTCAAAATATTTTTTCCTATCTCGGGGATCTACTTGGTGTAAAGGCTGATTTAGTTCCCTACTGTTCATTTTTAGGAGGGGGTTTTCCCTCGAGGTTTTATCCATTTCCTTAGTTTATTGAGTAGTTATTTTTTTCATAATTATTGTATGGGTGACCTTTGGCCTCAGTTTCAAAGTCTCAGGTTGTCCAAGTTTGGATTAAGGGGGGGGGGGGTGTTAGGATTATTTAATAATCCTCCCTTGTCCACCTTAGTCATTTTAGCATTTTCCTAGTTTAGGATAATGTTGTAGACCCCCTAGTTCTATGCAGATGTTACCTGGATCTTACTAGCCACTTGACGCACCCTCATGCATAAGTTTAGGAGCTATGGAGACCAATCCCTATATTTTAGGAGTCTACTCAGAGTTCTGGGAGTCCCACCTTCAGTTCACCCTCACCCTAGTGGAGTTAGGATCCGATGGCCACCTTCATTTCACTTTCAATTAGCTAATGCACCTATTTTTCATGATTTAAGGATAAAGGCACCCATGCACACCTACCATGACTCTGTTAACTAATTATTAACTGATTTAGTTGTCCAGAGTGCATTGGAGATGTCTACAGTGTTGATTTTCCTATGATATTCATGTCTACAGTCAGGGATTCGAATCACTTGAGTGTCATTCAAATTTCCTCCTTTGTACTATGCATTTTTCATACTTAGATTAATTAATATTGTTACCCATTATTGCTACCAATTTGGTGTTTCTTCCATGTTTGATTTCACAATGCATTTTTAGCAATTTTAACATTGAAATCCATCATTCTTCCTAATTTCACTGTAAGGTATTATTTATCCTGATGATCTCCCATGATTGATAATTTACATGGATATTATTGAACCAATTAGTTATATTGGAAATCTTGTTATAGTCACCTCAATTCTATATAAAGAGGCATCATGCATTATATTGATGTATTAGAGAGTTGTATGATTATGTTGAAATTAATACAATGTGAGGATTCACAAGATCTTGTTGTCATTATGTGTTAATTTATGTGTAAATGTTTTATTATGGTTCCACTAATTTCCAACATTGATAGAATCATGAATAGAGCTACCTTAAGGCAAAATACTCAATTGATTTAGTTTCATACATGGATGGACACAAACAATTTACAAATGTTAACTGATATTGTGGAGTGAGATGCCAATGGAGATTGGAAAGGGCGGAGGCTTCCAAATATCCCTGAAAATATGAAATAACAATGGTAATAATTAGTTCACTCTCTTTATGGTGAAGCACCTATAGGCCAATTCATTTGTGACAATAGGGTTTGGGGGAGAAATGTAGAAATTATTCAGTGAAAGAAGGATATTTCATGCAAAATCAACTTTGTTGCTCCCAACCAAAAAATCAGTTTGGAAAGCTATATGAAAAACAATTATCTTCCCAAAGTAACTTTATTCAATTGGATATTAAAGTATTTTTGAATCTTAACCTTTGGCAATATTCAAAGAAGGAATTCAAGGCCCTCCCAATGCCATCTTTGTAAGAGGGAGGAAGAAATGATGGATCATCTACTCTTGCAATGTGATTTTGTTGTAGAAGTTTGACGCAAGTGCATTCCTGATTTAAGTATTAATCCAATGGTTCCAGTTAAATTTAGGAATCCTTTTTAACATGGTATAATAGATATCTAAGCAGATTCAAAGATAAAACATTGTTGAAGCATACATGGATATCCCTCGCATATTTTATCTTATGGAAAATTTGGTTGGCGAGAAATTACTGTATTTTTAATAATAAGAAATCTCGACAAGGATTTGTAGTTAATCAAGATTGGGAAATGCTAATAGAAGCAATTAAATAAAAATGTCAAATCAAGCAACAATCTACTAACTTGGAATTGGAGGAAAGAATATGTTTGCACAATTTTTTGTTTCCTTTGGATTCAGTGCCAACCAATCGTAAAACCTAGGAATAGAGGAGTTATGAAATGGAGAATAAAGAAAGAAAAAATGAGGGACTAGCTCATAGCTCAAAATAAGCATACTCTCTTCTTTGATGGTGCATCTAAGAACAATCTAGGGATGGCAGGTGTGAGGGAGGGGGGTGTTCTTTGACCCCAGAGGAAAAAAATGAGAAAATATGTGTTTAGGGTCTAGGTTCAATGAAACTGACAATCAAGCAAAAAATTTTGGCTCTGTGGAAGGGATTGAAGCAAGCCAAAGGCATGGAAATCCAACAATTGATCATAACAGGCGACTCCAAGGTAATACCTGTCCATTTATCCCTTCAAATCAAATCACTGGGATATGATCTTAGATCTCTCTCGAGCAAATTCATGGTTTGATCAATGGATTAGGGGAAGTTAGATTTTTCATGTGTTATAGGCTCTCAACAAAGAGGTAGATAGATTTTTCATGTGTTATAGGCTCTCAACAAAGAGGTAGATCAACAAGCCAATATGGCTTGTAATATCCCCAAAGGAAATTTAATAAGCAATTATGAACAAACATTACACTCTGCCATCCCTAACATTTAAATTCAAGCGGATGTGACATATCAAAGGTATGCATCTAATTAGGGTCCTTGTAGAAATTTGTGATATTGATGAGTGGCATGGAAATCACAGGAACATATCCACCATTAGTATGGCTATTAATGTGTTGAATGGTGAATTAAGGATGACACCACAAGTTGTACGTTCTGCATGCAAGGAAGTAGAGATCATGATGGAGCCTTTAATTCGATTACCTCATCCCTACATCATGGACATGCATGTAGTCATGTCTTGGCCTCTTGTCTTTTATCTATCTCAAGGTCCTTCACCTTTTGGAAGAATATATGGGTGTTGCATTAGTAGACCCTTGGAATCTCACTCAATGTTGTGGAGTGGTACTTGGGTGTCTTAGTGAGTCTTTTTGGAGAAAATAGGTTCTTCTTGTCATAAGGTCAACTAGGAAGACACATTCTTTGGACCAAGATCTTAATGTAGGTTGGAGATGAGTGCGGTGCAGGAGCACTGAATCTGAGGGTGACAAGTTTTTCCTTTCTCTTGAAGAATCTGACCAATGCTCTGTTTTCTTGCTCTGAAACTTTTCCAGTCTAGGTAACTTGGATGTTTTTGGTGTAGTTTGAGGAAGCTTGAAACCAAGTTTCTAGCTGGTGAACACCAACAAGCTGAAGGTGATGGTTTGAGATTGAATTTCAATATTACAAATACGACTAAGAGCCAAATTGATATGAATATGTTGGAGGTACGAATTCAACCTACACTAGTATTTTATTTCAAGGGTTAATATGGAAAAGGTTTGGAGAAAATAAATTTTGATAATTATTATGAACTAGAGGTCTTTCAACGTTGTAATTTTATCCTTGTGCTTCAATCCCTAGGAACAATAGTCTTGGGATATCTGACTTATTGGCCAACTTGAAACCTCTGTGAGAATTCTTTAGTTTGGGTCATCTTGGTAGAATCTTGCTTCATTATGAGCATTATCACTAGTATAATGGCAAGTGCCTTGGAAAACAAAGAACTCTCTATTAGAAGGGATGGAAAAATGAAGGAGGATCCTAAAGTTTTATTGGTTTGTGAGACTCAACAACTTGAGAATGAGCAGAAGAAATGAGAAGCCAAATATGCACGAGGCCATTTTAATGCTAACACCAAACATGAACTCCTTATGGCTCAGATGAATCATATGAGGTGCAAGTTAATAATGGCATAAGTAGAAATTGAATTTTGGAAAAGAAAAACATAAGCATAGGAGGAAAAAATCAGCATGCTATAGGAAGCATGTAAGGTTATAGGTCGAGAGCATAAGCTTAGATTTCAAATGGTTTAAATGAGACTACGAAGCTAGGGAATGGGGAAGCTTCTTCTCCCCACTTCTCTCCCATAGCGGATCATAAGACCGAGGCTCCAGAATATCAACGCTACAAAACAACCTAATGTTTTCCAATGCATTACAAATGGATTTTGTTTCTAGGCCAATACAATAGAATCTATACATGTAGAAATTATAGTATCCGCTGGAATTTAGAAGACTATCTATTTTGTGCTTTGCATTTTGTATGTAGAATATAACTTTACTATTCACATATTTCATCTTATAAAGATTCTGAATTTATCCAGAGGTTGTCCGGTTTGGTTGCAATGTATTTTTTTATTAATACAAAAGTACAACATTTCAGCGACAAAAAAAATCTATTTGAGAATCCCAACCATCAAATGAGTATTCAAATTTGAGACAAAACTAAACCACCTCTTTATAAATTAGAAAATACAATTTAATTAAATTGTGATAATTTTGGATAAAATGATGTTTTTAGTGGCGATCGATCATAAGATCACTTTATTTTTTAAGTTTTTATTGTCATTGATTCCTATTGGGATGCCTTTGATCTTCAATATGGGTCGAGCTTGAACGTCTCCTCGTAAATGCTTCTTCCTACTAGTAAATGCTTCCTCTTACTGGTACTTTGTGTTTAATAGATTAACATACATAAACTTTGCATGTATAAGTAATGACAATTAGGCGTAAAATTTGCTTTCTCCTCCTCATAAATGTGACATACACCTCAAAAAAAGCTAGACATTAATGAAATTATGATGAACTACTTACCACTCCATCAACCACACCAAATTTTAATACATGAAAAATATTAGTCCTAGCCATTTTTTTTTATACGAAAATTTATGAAAAATATTAGTCTTACTTTTAAGAACCATAGCCAATGCCAACCCTCAATCATGGGTATGTGAACTTTATAATCTAATTGATTGAGCTATCCTTGACATTCTACCAAACAAATCTTTTTATAAACATGGCAGGGACGGGCTGCTTCGCAGCTTTCTCTTGTTTCTTGAAAGGCACGAGAAGAACTTGAGTGGCTGATAAACATAGATTTCATAGCTTAGCTTTCATGCATATTAGCCTTATATTTCATTTCATAGCCAACAAATGAATAAATTAAAAAAATATATATCCACGGAGCAACTGAAAGTAACGGATTTACGTGTCGTGTGAAGGGAATTCTTTGGATAAACTTTGCGAAAAGATTGGCGGGCCATTTCAGCATGAGCAGTTGGGACCCTTCTAACAATTCATTATTTAATATGAATCACAGCAGAAACGAACAATAACAAAATTGTCTGAGAGCAGGTAACGGAATATGTTTCTTGCATATATGAGTAAAGAAACCCGCATGCCTGCTCCCTTTAATTTGTGGATACGTTCAAAGAAACGTAAAATCGATTTTGCAAATCTCAGAATCCTCCAATTGTTGTTGACTTACTCACAAACCTCCAAGACTTCCAGGCTTTGAATACTGGAATTCTGACTCAGTGGTTTACCTAATATTAGATTTTTGTCCTTAAAAGTTAGTGGGTTCCAGACCATATTTACATTATTGGCAATCGAGCTTAAAGAAATCCAGAGCTTCGTATACTGGATTTTGAAATTTTGAAGAATTGTGATGCTCAGAATTATATACCATAATTTGAACAAACTGTGCATGAAATGCCGGGTTCGATATTCCAGGAGGAGGAGAAGCAAGAAATCCAAAATTATAGTCACAGTGGCGAACAAGAGCAGACAGAATGGTACCCAACTTGAAAAACTTTCAGAGACTGTCGACGACGAGAAAAAAATACAAGTGAAAACAATTAGGATTGCTACTTTCAATACAGCACTGTTCTCCATGGCTCCAGCTGTTCCAAGAAACATTAAAGAAGAGTCCGTTAGAGAGGATTCTGAGGGCAAGGATGCTCAAGTCCCTGTTAAAACTGATTTAAAGCTCAAATCTGCAATTGGGTTTTCTTCAGGTTGAAATTGATTTAAGGGTTGCTCTCTGTTTCACTGTCCAAGGTCTAGCTATTTAGTATTTAGGTTTCAACTTTTTTCCATTTCAGCACATGTTTTAGGCATTCCTGCATTGATATTGTCTCTTGATGTACTTCTGAGTCCATTTCAGTCTAATTTGGCTATTTATGGACCTTAAATGTAATGCCTTTCTTTCTTTCAGACCCCAGCATGCAGGTGCCCAGAAGTATTTTGAAGCCATTCCCAAGCTTTAATGATAGTACAAGTACTTCTGTGAAGAACTCAAAGGAAAAGTTGAATTATGGTGAAGGTTCTGATTCCAAATTGAGATTAAGGGTAACCATAAATCTTCCTGAAAATGAAATATCATTGAGCCAGATGAGGCATCCAAGGCCTCATGTCATTCAGGATCCAAGTAGCAGCCGCCACGGAAGACGTGGGCGGACAATTTCAGATGCGGGTCCTAGTTATCATTCGAAAACTCTAAGCTCTGGTGATAGTCCTGGTCCTAACAAGCATCCCATGTCTCCAATAAGTGACTGTGGATTGAGTCCTAGACCTTACGAAAATTTGAACAGGAATAGAAGTATTTTTGAGGTTTTAAGAGAGCTGGATGCTGATTTGTTAGCCCTTCAAGAGGTAAAGGCTGAGGAGGAGAAGGGAATGAAACCCCTTTCGGAGTTGGCGGAGGCCTTGGGAATGATTTATGTGTTTGCAGAAAGTTGGGCTCCTGAATATGGGAATGCCGTTCTTTCCAAATGGCCTATAAAGAGATGGAATGTTCAAAAAGTTGTTGACGATTCTGATTTCAGGTACATCTCTTCTATATCGTTTCAATTTTTACATAAAATCACACCCCTTTGTATGTTTACATTACTTTTATTTCTCGTTAGAGTTGGTATTTTCATTGATTATAGAAAAGAGTGCTTCATGGCTATACAACAATAGCAGTCAGCAAGCTTAACAATTGAAAACGATATGCATGTTTTTCCTACTTCCTATCATGAAAGAATCATGAAATTTTTGGAAGAGTTTTCTTTGATGTGCAGTTGAAAAAATTAGCTGTCAAAAACATATATTTATACTAGAAATATATTTTGCAAATATTGTATATCTCAAAAAAAAACTTGTGTACATAACAATTTGTTGACTGAAAAATGAAATTTATAATTTTATTGACTGTGAAATGAAATGTATAGTAACTTGTAAGTTTTAGCTGTTTAGTGCATATTTCTTAAAGTGCAAGGTATGATCAATTTTAAGCTTGGCAGACAATATGCTACCATACATCATTCTGAGCCTGGGCCGACAGAAAAGACATTCTATTTTAGTTTATAAACTTAACTCCGTCTTGAAGGTTTGTTATTTATTGGCTACATGTTAATTATCTCAATAGAATTTAGAATTAAGCAGGTTCCCAACTCATTCTGTGCTCCTCTTCAACGTCTGTGCTCCTCTTCAACGAGCTCACTTATGTGCTCGTGATTCAGTGTGCTGCTTGTTTGTATCTGAATCAAAATTAGCCGTTCTACAAATTTTAGAAATAGAACCAAAATTCCGACCTTACAGTAGCTAACTTAACCTCAATTTAAGGCAATGGTAAAGACAGTACGTACATTCAAATAACAATACTTAACAATACAAACAACATGCCATGTAAGGAATAAAGTTATAAACACCACGTTGAACACAGGATGACAGAGTGCAACACACCCTTCTAATTGGAAGTACAAATACAATTCTCAGATTTTACACATATAACGTGAGAGTCTTACTATTTATACACTTGGATTCAAAATAATACAATATCTGTTACAAATTTATTACAATGAATATTTAACCTTCCCATAATCTGATTATTCATCTGCTGTCCTTATCTCTTCTGCTTCTAGCAGCTTTGACTTTTCTTCTGCCTCTTTAGCAAAATCCATGTGATATCTTTTATCCTGCAAGGCATACCTTGCAATACTTTTAAAGGCTGCACCCTAACTTTGTGGTGCTATAATTTGCAACCCACAACTTAAATGACCTGCAACTTAACCTAAACTTGGAGTTCTTTTGAGAGCCTGCTGCTTTTGAGGGCCTGCTACTTAACGTTGTGGTGCTCTTAGTGACTCAACCTAACCTTGTGGGTTCCTTCAAACTTTGCAACTTTCTCATGCCAAAATCCTTATACTAACACAGCTTATCTGCATGCCCTTTCAACCTTCAACCTATCCTCGTGGTATAGTTTTTACCTAGTACAATCTTTATACTAACATAACCTATCCTCGTGTTATACTTTTTATCCACAACATGAAGAATGAAATATGGTGCTATGGAAAAAGAGCAGTGACGAAATAAGAATCATGTAAATTTAGGTGATATTTTTTGAAAAATGTCTTATATTTATATTTACTTGTTTTTTTAATAGAAGTGTAGATGATGCTGAAAGAGTTTTGATGTTATCTTGTAAAATTTAAATAAAATTCCTTTTTTTCTTCCTCGTAGTTTACAAATAGGAAATGATTCTCAGTTTGGAGTAAAGTGCCAAAAGGAGAAATGAAAATGCAAACATTGGACTTTGATGAAGAGACAAGTTGGTTATATATATATATAAAAGCTAAGTATATCATGGAAAACCCTAGAGACTTCACCACCAATGATGGGTGCTAACTAGTGTAAACCATTGCCTAAGTTACAAGCACCTTGTCTCCAGGTATTATTTCCCCAACTTCAGAGGACAGATCTCATATTTGGTTCATGACCACATGCGCGAACCATCAGGGATATATATAGGAATGAAGCCTTGTCTCCAGGTATAACCTCCCCAACTTGGGAGGAGAGATCTCACATTTGGCTCATGACCACATGCGCTAACCATCAGGGATATATAGGAATGAAGCCAGTTTCTGAGGAAAACACTTCTGGTAATTTCTCATCTAACACTTTTCCACAATGAAAAGGTGTAGTTGACAGCATCTTGCTTCAACAATGTATTAATGTGGTTAGAATCCTGATTGATTCTTCAAAAGTATGCTAGATTGGTTTGATTGACAGAGATGCTGCTCAAGTATATTGTGAGAGTAATGGGGGAAGAGACATGTGAAAGTGTGTCACAAAACTACAACTGAACTGGAGTAGATGTTTCTTAGTTCCAAATAGAACAATCAGTCTCAAAAATCCTGAGAGCGTTATATGAATGCATGCACAACCAATGGTCATAAATACAAGAAACTTGCAATCTTGGGCGTACAGCCCAGCTGTACAGCTCATAGGGGATAAAAAAAATAGTGGTCCATTGGAAAGATCAAGGACAAGATCAAACAATTTCGGATCTACAAAGAGAGAATGGAGAGATGTGAGCATAGTACGGCTATCTTCCATCTGATGTAGAATCAGCAATCTTTTGAATTGATATTATTTGACACTACTTCAAGTAATCCTCCATTATCATGTTTCGATGATTCCTCTTAGAGGTAAGGCATACGACTTTCAGCCTTCTAAACCTTTGTTAAGAAGAAATGATGATGGCATGGTATGCAGGCCCCTTTTTATAACGGAAAGCGCTGGGGTCATTGCCAAAAAATTCTGTTTCTATCTTAAATATTAATGGATAGCCTATCCACAGGCTTTTTTTTTGCTTCAAAATTAGCTAGGTTACAACTAAAACGCCTTCGATCATATCTATTGGCTCCTTTCAAATACAAAATAGCTACTTTGGAAACTCGTGTGTAAAGGATTGTTTGGTGTTCGTGTTTGCCAAAGAATACTATAGATGAAACTAGGTGCTGGTGCTGGTTCTTACTGTTCCTCTAATAACACTGTCTTTTTCATTTTGGAAACAGGAGTATAATTGTGTGGTCGCCATTGTGTATCCAACAAGTTTGTGTTCCAAAATAATTAGAACATCTGTTAGTCAAATTTGGATCAAGTATTCATTATTGATATGCGGTTAGTCAAATCTGGAGCACACATTCATTATACGTGTGCAGTTTATGGTCCTAGTAGCAGATTTTCAAATCTATGCATATTATAAGCTTTTGGGGTTACATTGTTTCTATCTGAATGATCAGCATTTGACACAATCCAGGAATGTGTTGAAAGTAGTGGTTGATGTTCCCACAATTGGGGACCTGCATTTCCATTGCACTCACCTTGATCATTTAAATGAGGGGTGGAGAATGAAGCAGGTGATGGCAATGATGAGTAGGGATGACGCTGCACACATTTTGGCAGGAAGCTTGAACTCTCTTGACACAACTGATTACTCGCAAGAGCGGTGGGAAGATATTGTAAAGGTTTGTTTTCTAGGACTCACACCCTGGAAAGTTCTAGGAATAGGAAAACAAAAAAGAATGGCCTTTTATCGTTCGTCTACAATAGAAGTAAAAAAATAAATTTAAGTACTGCATAAATGCCTTGAAATTTTTTTATGTAATAGACAGTCTCTCAGCTAGTATTTATCTGAGAGATTGAAAATAAAAGTGTTTCCTCTTGCAGTTTAATGAAGATAGAGGTAAACCGAGCCCAAGAGGTGATGTGACAAAGCTTCTCAAAGCAAAAGGCTATACTGATGCCAAACATTTTACTGGGGAGTGTGAATCTGTTGTTATTCTAGCTAGGGGTCAAGGTAACATGTCATATATAATGTTTTTGACCGTAGGAAATTTGCTGTATATTCAAGTATGGCAAATGAAGCCATTTTCGTCCCCTTTTTCTTAATTAGAAAATACATTGTATATTGCAGAAGTGCAAGGAACTTGCAAGTATGGAACGCGTGTTGATTATATTTTAGCATCACAGAATGCTCCATATAAATTTGTTCCAGGATCATATGAAGTGGTCTCATCTAGGGGAACTTCAGACCACCATATTGTGAAAGTTGACATTCAATCACAAGAGCCTATGAAACCTACACGCCAAAAAAAGACCATAAGGATACGGCAGCCTCCCTCCAAAGGCATCTGGCAGATAAAATGATGGATCTCTTTAAGAAAGAGTTTTGGACCTCACACCAGATTTTCCTGGATGGTTTGAAGAGGTCATGATATCTTGTGTTCTGATACATAGATTTATCTGTAGATTATGTATCTTTGGTTTACACATGTGCATTTGTATAGTTATTCTTTACATGTGATATTCATGATTAGTAGAATTAACTGGCGTCATATCTTTAACAAGGGATTGATGGTGATTTTGTTATGGCCATCTTTTTCTTTCTGTTTTCTTCCATTAGAGGCAAGTCCATCTATCTTGCCTATGCTTTATTTCCATTTTGGGCCTATTTCCTGTCTGGGCATTAATTCTATTGTATTTGACATTGGGGATTCATTCTATGCCTAGATGGCAGGCATGTAATTGAGGATGCAATTTTCACATATATCTATATATAGATTGATTGCGGTAGAGAATAACGTACAAGTGATGACACCAGGGTTTTTTACTGAATAGACATATCCTGATCTTTATGGTAAATAAGAATGAACCAGGTGATACAACCTAATTCCATCCTGGAGCATAGATAGCATAGCTTGATCACATAACTGTTCCCTCTTCCCTCGCCCGAAATATTTGATTAGTGCTCTATTAGGGGAACTCCGAAGCCAGGCACAACAACTAATCCTTCCATAGGCGCTTTAACAGAGAAGGAATGGAATAGAAAGGGCAGTTCCTCCAATGATCTCACCCACTAAGTATTCCTGGCTTCATCAATGAGTTGGGCATAACTCCATATCCTTCCTAGGGTGAAGGCAGTAAGTGAAAAGTATGGATAAGGTTGGTGGATCAATCCGGGAAATCTTTTGTCTCCTCTTTTCTGTATAGATGTTCAAAACAT
Source organism: Pseudotsuga menziesii (assembly GCA_001517045.1). Classification (NCBI taxonomy): domain Eukaryota; kingdom Viridiplantae; phylum Streptophyta; class Pinopsida; order Pinales; family Pinaceae; genus Pseudotsuga; species Pseudotsuga menziesii. The sequence continues at coordinate 681,558 of LPNX010790061.1, read as the reverse complement.
TGTCATTTCCTCTGTATTCTATCAAACAATTCCGGCTATCATGGACAAAAATCATCTTTTGTGTTCATATGGTTGACAACATTCCACAAGATATGGGTGAACTTGTGGGTAAAGCTATCAATTAAAAGAACTTACCTTCAGTCTCTAGGCATCTCCTTGACAATGTATTGTCATTCCAAAATTTCAGAATTCTAAGGAGATGAAAGAACCTATCTTTAACCTTACTATTTATGCCAAAAATAAAATTTTGGCTCTATGATGCTCTCGTGGGGTCGGAATCCATTAAAAATTGTCACGTACATTATCTTGTTTATGTCAAACTTCAAGTATTTTTAAGAGCTCTTCAGATATATAGTCTGTTAAAATGCTTTGTTGGAAAATTTGCATAGGAATGATCTTATGGGAAACTGTCTGAGGACAAATGCATATATGATTTCTGGGAATGGTCAAGGTATAATGCTTTAGGAGCAACTTGATTCTCAGAAATTTAGGAAAGGCTTCATTTAACCCCCATCCAAATGAATGTCTCCAAGATTTAAATCAACAAATGCAAAAAACAGTGACCCTACCCCAGTGTGCAGCTGTATCATTCTGTAGAAACAAAACCTTGCCACCTGTAATAACCCACTTGTGGTCCACAAGGGGGCAGACTTCCACTTCTGTTAAAGGCCGCTGGGTATTTTGTCATTAACCTGTTTCTTTATGTTCAAGGGAGATGTGCTCTTAGCCAAGTAGAAGCAATTTAAGGTCCATTAGGTACCATTGGACTGTAAATAAAATCTACATATAAGACCAAGTTGATTTTGTAAATTTTTATCTCATTCCCCAACCCGGTTTCAAGGCACCATTTTCATCATTGTTTAATGCCCAACCCAATTTACATTCTGCTGCAAATTAGATAATTTTCTCATAAACAATTTGACTGGAACACATGAATAATTTTACAACTTTAAATGAGCAGTAATAAAAACACAGTCATACATGAAAATTCAGAGTCGGAAATTTTTGGTCAAATGACCTAGGCAAAACTCCAACCTCCGGGGAAAGCCTGTGAGAGAGAATTTCTTTATTTTTTTTTCACCAGTACAGCAGAAAGCAAAATTTTCAATCACAACTTATCTCAACCAGAAGATTAAATATCAGCCTTGAAATTCGTGCCCACTTTAGAAATTCAAATTCAGAATTTCCAGTCTGCAAACCACCTCGAAAAACGTGTTGTTACAGGGTTGTACGGAACTTGTACGGTCTGCTTCCTCGAAATTTGTGCCCTACTTAGACGGGAAAAAAAGTATTGTACTGAAAGGTACAGTACGACTGTAATTAATGCACTTAAATGTTGCCTCGAAATTTGTGCCCACTGAACTGTTGTGCATTCACCTCGAAATTTGTGTTAGGAAAAAAACTTTGGCTGCGTTTTTTCTCTCCTCTGAAATTCGACTCTCTCTCTCAAAAATTGAACTAAAGCCTCTTCACATGGAAAATTGCCTTATAGGTAAAAATTGGATGGGTGAGTGAAAGGTCATCTAATCCAAGGGCCTAATCCAAGGGCCTAGATTAGATTAGATGAGTGGTTGTGATAAAATCATTTTTCTCCAAAAATTGAAATTTAATTCACTCACTTTTTAAATTTTTACTTAAAGTATACTTTAATCACTAAAGTGCATTTAATGTTCATCTCAAGTCATTAATATAAAGTCCATGTGACATGACCCCTTTTTCTAGTGACTTAGGCAAAAGTCAGTAAGGGGAACAACTTCCAAGGTATTAAACTTCAACACTCCCTCTTACTGAGGAAGTTGTTCTTCACCACACCCAACTTGTCTCTGAAATGAATGAAATTGTCTTTTCCAAGAGACTTCGTCATGATACCTGCAACGTGCTCATTAGTGGAAATGTATTGTAACGCCACAACTCCTCTCTAAACATAATCATGGATGAAATTGTACCCGATCTCAATATGCTTTGACCTACCTTGAAATAAATGATTCTGAGAGAGCTGGATGCAACTCTGATTGTCATAGTAAATCACCGCAGGCCTCAGCTCCTGATCAAATAAATCCACCAATAACTTGTGAAGCCACAGTGCCTCGCAACTATCCTGATTGGCTTCCATGTACTCAGCCCCTGCAAAACTCAAATCAACAAACTTTTGCTTTCGAATGAACCGCGACACTGTTGCCGAGCCCAAACTGAAACAACATCCAGAAGTGCTCTTTCAGTTTGCCACACTGTCTACCCAATCTCAATCCGTGAAGCCAATCAAACTAACCCCATCCGATCTCTTATAATCCAGACCATAATCCACTATATACCTACGAGGTATTTCAACACATGTTTTACGACAACCCAGTGCACTCTCCTAGGTTCGACCATGAACTAACTGAGAGTGTTCACTACAAAACACAAATCTAACTTAGAGTTGACCAGATACATCAATGAACCTATGAGATGATGATATAAGGTAGGATCCACCAACTCTCCCTCAGAAGCATGAAGCTTCTTCCAGTTGGTGATTCTAGGTGTAGACATCGGCCTGCAATCCTCCATCTGAAATTTCCTCAGAAGATCCACTGCATACTTTCCCTACCCCAGGAAAATATGACTAGGCTCCTGCCAAACTTCCAATCCCAAAAAATAATGCATCAACCCAATGTCAGTCATCTCATACTCTGAAGCAAGATCTCTCTTGCAAACCGCAATAGGTCTCTCATCACCTGTGATAAAAAATCATCCACATACAACAAAAGAATGAGCGGATCATCTCCAACTATGATGAAGTAGAGATTCGGATCAACCTCTCTAGTGAACCAACAACTGGTGAAATCTTTAATCCATTAGCTATGTATGATGAACCTGTGACCTGAGAACCAAAACATGTCCCTGAAGAAGCTACTGGTTGAACCACTGAACCTGAAGATCCTGTGCTTGTAACCTGTGGCCCAGTAACCCCGGAAACCTGTGAACTTGTACTATGTACTGAAGGTACCTGTGAAGCTGCTTGAGGTGTGGGAACCTATTGCTCTTCCTGCACTGACTCTCTGGAATTCTTGAAGGCTCGCTCCTCCTCAAATATCACTTCCCGCCTCACAACAACCTTCATCAAGGAAAGAAGATAAATGCGAAAGGCGTTCGAAGTCTCATCATACCCCACAAAGATGCCTCTCTCTGTTGTGGGATAAAGCTTTGTCCTCTTCTCAGAAGGGACGTGAAAAATTCAGGCAACCAAATACGAAAATGACTCACCTCAGGCATCTTGCCTGTGAACATCTCCTCAGGAGTCTTGTTCCCCAAGGCACAATGGGGACTCATGTTATGAAGGTATACATGTGTACTACATGCCTCTGCTCAAAGAAAGAAAGGAAATGATTGATCATGTAACATGGATCTCGCTGCTCCAACAATAGATCAGTTCTTCTTTTCTGTGACTCCATAATGCTCAGGAGTGTATGGAACTGTCATCTATCTCTGAATACTCTCATGGCTGCAATAATCATGCCACTCCTTGAAGGTATACTCACCCACATTATTTGATTTGAGTTCCTGAATCCTCCTCCCAGTATGGTTCTCCATGACAGCTTTGAACTCTTGGAAGCTCTGCAAGACTTCCTCTGATTTCTTACTCCTTAAGAAGTAGATCCAGGTCTTCCTAAAATGGTCATCGATGACCTCTCTTCCCCAATTACCGGGGCACATATTATGTAATTCATCTCTACATTTATAAAATATACATTACATTACATTTCCTACATTAGGTTCTTCTTTCCATCTTCTTTACTCTTTCATTGGTATGGGTTTCCCTAAAATATTGGACATTGTCCAAAAGAAAAAGAAAAACATAAAAAAAGATAATAAAAAAAAAAGTAAAAAAAAACAAAAGAAAGAAAAAAAAAAGTAAAAAGAGAAAAGATAAAGTAAAACAAGCACATGGTTTTGCTTTTAAAGTAAAACAAACACATGGTTTTGCTTTTCATTTCAACTAGGTTTTACTTTGATTTGAATTATTCTAATATATTTATAATAGTTCAATTTTTTGTTTTATTATATAAAATAATAAGATAAATATTTTTATTATATAATAATTAATTATTATTTAAAAATATATATATATATATTAAACTATATATATAGTTTATAAAAACATTAATATAATTATTAATTAATTAATTAATTTATTATTATAAAAGAAAATGGGAGAATCGTGGCGGGCTGGCATTATACAGCAAATAAAAATAAGTCCACGTTAAGCACTAGGAAGATTCCAACAATCACCAGATCAATGGATGCTCGATTCGATCAAATCAATGAGAACATTAACAAGAATTACGAGGAACTCCACGTAAAAATCAAACAAACCAATGACGAATTGACATCAAAGTGGACACAATTTACGTCACGAATAGAGAATAGCTTCCTCACTCTACAAGAAGACCAAAAGAAAAATCAAGCAGTTTTAACTGCCATCTTAGATAGATTACAAATATCGAATGACCTGCAACCAAACTCTCCAAGAAATCCGGAGTAGCTAGATCCTCTATTCAACATGTCGTCCTCTAACGCATATACACAAGGACGAAAAATACGGGTGAAAGTCGAGTTGCCCAAATATGACAAGGACGAACGACAATGCATAGCGTTGATTAACAAAGCTAAGGAATACCTAGACATCCACAACATCCATTATGACGGCGAGAAAATTAAATACGCCTCCATGCATCTAGAAGGCAGCTTACAACTGGTACTTATGGTGGAAGAATACTGGAAGAATATGTTCTTACAATTGGGTGAGCTTCAGAAACGACCTCATCAAAAGATTCCAAGGCGTTGAAGAAAAATACTTCTTTGCCAAAATCACAAGGTTACAACAAAAAAATAGTGTCGATGAGTACACGTGTGAATGGGAAGCGCTGTCAACTCGATTCCCAGAGTTAAGCGATGACCAACGACTACAGACCTACATACATGGTCTAAATCAACACATCCGTGATGAACTAGAGTTACACAACATATCTACCATGGAGGAAGCACGATGTAAAGCCAGGATTATTGAAAGCAAATCCGTTCATACAAATGTCGACCAAGACGATTCCAAAAAGAACCCCCTTCATTCAGGATACACAAGAAATCCAAGGTATACACCGCCTCAACTTAGGGAAGGAACAAAGCCCAGCTTAGAGACTCAGAGAATAAAAGAAGGAAAATGTAAGTTTTGTGGAGACAAATGGGATCCTAAGCACAGATGCTTACAAAAGAAATTATATGCTTGTGAAGTAGAGCTAGAAGTCAATGAACCAATTGAGAATGATGTAAATAGCCAAGAAGACTACCACTCAGGAATCGAGGATGACTCCCCACAAATCTCATTAGCCGCTATTACCAGAATCTCCCAACCACAAACATTGAAGATTAAAGGTCATATAAAAAATAATAACATCACAGTTCTCATTGACTCTAGCAGCACCCATAACTTCGTTAATGTCAACCTTGCTAAAGTATTTAACCTATTTATTCGTCCAGTACCTAACATGATGGTTATGATAGCAGATGGTAAGAAGATTGACAATGTGGGAAGATGTCACAAGGTTAAGTTACAAATGCAAGAATATAACTTATAATCAGATTTCTTTGCGGTAACACTGGGAGGAATCGACGTAGTATTAGGAATACAATGGTTACAAGCCTTGGGTACATACTTTGCAAATCACCAAGAAAATTTTATTGAATTCCATGCATTCAGGAAAACACACAAATTATATGGGTTCCAACCACCTCTAACACAACTGGTTACAACACATCAGATGGAAAAGCTACGTTGGAAAGATGCACCAATGTACATACTTCAATGTCGAGAAACGAAGATTCTAACAAGTGAAGGATATATAGACAAACAACCAGAGACACAAGAGCTAATTCGAAAACATCACAAGGTGTTTCAAGAGTTACCTAAGTCGCTCCCAACAAACAAAAAAACTGAACACATAATCGAAATAGAACCAAGGATAAAACCTGCCAGTAACAACCGATACAGATGTCCACATCAGAAACGTTGTGATAGTTCACGTAGTCATTGTTGTCAATTAAGCTTTGAGGACAAAGCTTCCTTAAGGGAAATGCAATGTAATGAAAGCCCAATTTAATTATTAAGCTAGGTTAACTAATGTAAATAAACTAAGAGGTGACTTGAAAAGTCACCTCTCTTCCTCAATTATGGTATAAATTACCGGGGCACCTATTATGTAATTCATCTCTACATTTATAAAATATACATTACATTACATTTCCTACATTACGTTCTTCTTTCCATCTTCTTTACTCTTTCACATAGGACCACACAAATAAGAATGTATCAAATCAAGTACTCCTGCTGACCTTCTATCACTTCTGGGAAAAGCATCATTGGTGTACTTTCCCAAAGTACGCCCTCTACATACATCACTATGCTCAGTGTTGAACTCAAGGAAACCTGTAACCATGTACCTCAACATCCTCAAATCTGGATGATGCAAATGAGAAATCTCCTATGCCATAGCTCACAAAGCTCACTGCTGCTACTATATGTCAAAGCATGATGGGGATGAAACGCGAGCTTGTAGAACTTCCCACATCTGACTCCAATGGTGTAAGAGGCAGATGGTCTTGCAGTCTTGGGAAAATCTCACACGTGTCCATCTAGGAAAGACACCCCAAGACCCCTATCCTCGATCATGGAAACTGATGTCGAGTTCTTCTTCATCCCAGGTACAAACAATACGTCCCTCAAAGTCATGGGACTCATGGACTCAATCTGAAATGTAATGGTCCCATTCCCAACATCTCTAAAAACTGTTTCATCCCCCAACATGACTTCCACATCTATCCCTGCCTATGAAATCTCAAAGAACATCTCTCAAGCACCTGTCATGTGGCTTGAAGCTCCACTATCAATATACCATGTGCTGGTGGTGGATACTCTTATAGAATGGCTAGTAAACAAAGAATACTGTCTCTCAATATCAATGTTTGCACTAGTGATGATGGATTCTCTCTCTCTATCAACATGCTTAGCACAAAGAGAAAACTCTCTCTCAAATCTAGATGTAAACTTCTCAACCTCTGCTGAAACTGTTGTTTGCTACTACTTCTTCTTCTTCTTCTTCTTCTTTTATGGGCACTGTCAAGCATAGCGCCCAAGCTTATGACAAGAAAAGCACTTTATAGTGCTCAAGTCCTTCTTCTATCCATCATGTTGCTTAACCCCACCCTTCTTGGGGCCCTTCTTGAAATTCTTCTTTCCCTTGGAAGTCAAAGCCACATTCTCCTCATCCTCCCTACTAGTAGAGGAGTTGCCCTGCACAAGACCTATTTGAGTCTCCTCTTGAACAAAATCATCACAAAGTTTGTCCCAAGAAGGCAAGTTCTCCCTGGCTATAATAGCCTCAACAAAAATAGTCGAAGGCTTTGCAACCCCATTCAAAGTTGTTCGCACTAGCTCTGAGCCAGAAACAACCTCCCCCACTGTTGCAAGCTCATCTCTCACTTGAGAGATCCTAGTAAGGTAGGAAGTCACTCCATCAGCCTTGGCCATTTTGATACTCTTTTCTAACAAAGCTCTAATACCATGTAAATTTTTATCTCATTCCCCAACTCAGTTTCAAGCCACCATTTTCTTCATTGTTTAATGCCTAACACAATTTACTTTTTGTTGCAAATTAGATAATTTTCTCATAAACAATTTGACTGAAACACATGAAGAATTTTACAACTTTAAATGAGCAGTAATAAAAACACAGTCGCACATGAAAATTTAGAGTAAAATTTTTTTGGTCAAATGACCCAAGAAAAACCCCAACCTCCAAGGCAAACCTTTGAGATAAATTCTTTATTTATTTTTCAACAATACAATAGAAAGCAAAATTTTCAGTCACAACTTATCTCAACCAGAAGATTACATATTGGCCTCGAAATTCATGCCCACTTCAGAAATTCAAAATCATAATTTCCAGTCTGCAAACCACCTCAAAAAACATGTTGCTATAGGATTGTATAGACAGATTGTACGGGCGTTGTACGGTCTGACAGTATGACCTGCTACCTCGAAATTCATGCTCTCTGGAACAGACAATTTCTACCTTGAAATTTGTGCATGCTCGGACTAATAAAGTACTATAGGGACATGTGCAGTACGACTGCAATTAATGCACTTAAATGCTGCCTCGAAATTCGTGCCAGGGAAAAAAATCCAGTTGTGTTTTTCTCTCCTTCTCTGAAATTCGACTCTCTCTCTCAGAACTTGAACTAAATCCTCTTCACATGGAAAATTGCCTTATAGGTAAAAATTGGATGGGTGAGTGAAAGGTCATCTAATCCAAGGGCCCGGATTAGATTAGATGAGTGGTTGTGATAAAATCAATTTTCTCTGAAAATTAAAATTTAATTCACTCGCTTTTTAAATTTTTACTTAAAGTACACTTTAATCACTAAAGTGCATTTAATGTTCATCTCAAGTCATTAATATAAAGTCCATGTGACATGACCCATTTTTCTTGTGACTTAGGCAAAAGTCACTAAGGGGAACAACTTCCAAGGTATCAAACTTCAACAGATTTTAATTACCTCCATTTTCAGGATATTCCTTGTGTACTTTGAGGATGCTACTAGGTTGGTAGCCCTAAGTATCAAAGACTTTTTTTTTCTTTGGAAACAAAAACAATTGTATTTGATATGTTATAGTTAGAGCTTGTTAGTTTAAAAACTGCAAAATGGTATTTCCCTTTGTATACTGAAGTTGTGAATATTTGATGAAATGGATGATGATGCATCCTATTCACCATTTTTTTTCATTTGAGAAGCCAATGTATATACTTGATCTATTTTGCATAATAATTAGAGTTATCCACAAGAAATTGAAATTCAATCAAGATGAGCAACACCTAACTAGTGATAGACAAGCAATGATATGGTTGGATCTTTAGACCTATCTCATGACATATAAGTCATATGTCAATTAAGTGAATGGTCAGATTCTAAGTTCTATTATCTAGGTCACAGTATATATATGTTGGACATTTGTTTTCAACATGTTCATTGGAAGCGTCACTAGTACAAAATGAGAAATTAGTTACTAGGTGACTAAAAAATATAGTCATCATAGTTTTTTCAAGGGATAAATGACTAAAATTGAGCAATTTTAAGTAATCCAACTAAAAACAACTAAGATAAATGACTAATTTAGTCACATGATAAGATATATGACTAGGTAACAAGTGACTAAAATAAAAAATGTCTAACTTAAACAACTAATTTAGTCTCGGGAATATAAATATGACTAGCTAACAACATTTAAGAATATGAATTAGTCATTTATGTTAGTCATTTTTAATTGTTTATTGCAAGGCCTAATCATGTATCTAAGAGATGTTTCTATAAACCATTATTATCAACCTGTAAAACTACTTTTATGTATACAGTGATGTGGCGAGCTTAATTTGACACTTTCTTTTCGACTTGGACATATGGCGTATCTCTTGTATGAGGTGGGATTAGGTAGGCGACAATAAAGTGTTTAAAATAGAGATTGTGTTGGAATGAAGCCAAAAACTTCTGCAAAAAATTGGCATTCAATACTTTCACATATGCTATCACTTCATTTTCAACCCTACTTGGTTTAGGGTATGAATTATCTTAGTCGTATGGTAAAATTTAGACACATAGTTTAACATTTTAAAGATATTATTTTAGACTCGACCTACGTTCAAATAATGACAATATTTGTACATGAGACTAGGACTTGGCTAAATTGAACACTTAGGTTTCATAAGATAGAATTTCTGAAGACTTACCAAATTGGAAAGTTTGAAGTGACGAGAAATTAGCAAAGTTTGCGCAACTATGATGAGAAGGTCAAAAATTTTGATGGTAGATTTAGTGTTAACAATGACTATTAGAAGGTCAAATTTTGATGGGTAGATTTAGTGTTAACAAAATTTTTGAGCTTGCATAGCATTTGAACATCCACAAGTATCAACAAATCTCAAAATTGGGTGGACCATCTACCAAACTACCCATATGTTTAAACCATCACAAAAAGAACTAGGAATACCTAATTAAGAGTGGGTTTGGATCCCAACCTATACTAATTATAATTATCCACAAAAAATACTCTATTTCTCACTTCATCACGCATACTTTACTTCCCATTTTTTTGTCCTTTCAACGTACTTTCACCTTGTAGGGAAAGTGCTAGTAATAGTACAAAGGATTACCATTTGGGTATTCATATCCGAGGTACCCTTCTACACCAATTCCTTTGAAACCATGGGACCGCAAAGCTATAATGGCGTATAGAAACGGATCAGTCAATGCCAACTCTGCAAATCAGACATCTATTATTGATGAAGATTGTGAAATTCCCATAAGGAGTAATCTACATAAATTCATGGAGCTCCCAGAGGACATTTATCCCATGGTATGCCGACAAGATTATCGGGATTGTCCCACCCAACGATTCACAAAGAATCACCACTGTTGTTATCATCAAATAAGATGGAAATCCAAACTCCAACCCTGTTCCAGAACAAAATTATTCTTCAAAAGTCACATTTCGATTGAATGAAAGGTTTGAGTTCGATAAAATTAGTAGGAAAAGAAGTCTAGAAGAATATGTCGATGCAGAGGAGTTTTTGTGGATAAGAACAAAGTTTGCGGATTTGGGTTTTGAGAGCACTAAGAGGAGGGATGCTGAATTTGATTACTCCTCTCGACGGGATATGTTTTTTCCTCCTCCCATGCCTCTTTAGTCAAGGGTTAAGTGGCAGCAGAGTCAGAATGATCTGCAGTTCAATAATAATTTCATTGATCCAGGGGACTAGAGGAAGTGGTTATAGAGATGGAATCTATTCGTTCTGGTGGAAATTCTTATGGTTTTTCCTTGCATGGATCTAGAGAATTTCCCATAAAGGAATTTTTTTTTTGTGATGAGGATGATATGGTGACGATATCTAATTTTTCTAAAGGGAAAACCTTGCATACCCCACTACAATTTGCAGTAGAGGATGTGGAAGTTGTCTCTAAAGAAGATGAGCTTTTTCCTCAAATTGTAAAATAATTTCCAACTTCTGCAACTACTGGTTTAGGGTTACATCAATTGGAAAAGCCAGGAACAAAGGACTAGAATAAAGGGAAAAGATTGGAAATCCAGGGAAACATATCTTTAAAGAACTAGAAAACCATAATGAAAAATAAAAATTCATTGTGGGATCAACCGAACAAGAAGAAACATAAGCGGAAAACGAATCCAGTGGATGCATTGTTTGCTCAGACGCCTAATAACAGCCTAGAATCGGTCAAAGATGGGAGAATATCACAAAATGGATCTCTCCCCAATTTTTGACAGCCATCTATGCAAGGTGAAAATTATGCTTACAAATATGAAGCTGGAAAGTGGAATGAATTTGAAAATATAGGTTTTTCTGAGTGCAAAAGGAACACAACAGACCTTTTTTTTGTTTTTGAACTTAGCGGTATGATAGCTCAGGAAGTTGTTATTCAGATTATGATACTCCTCCTGAATACAAGACCAATTCATTGACTTCTAAAAGATTTGTCCAAGATAGTTCACTACCCAGAGAAGAGATTGAAGAACAAGCCAAGAAAGAAGTCATAGACATTCATGGTGTTGTACTTCAGAAAAATGGATCGACAGATAATCCAATGTAGGTTCTTAGGAAAAAACCAGGCTTATGAATATTATTTCAGAACCATTTCATGTGAGAAAGATTCAATCTTAGAAGCTGATTCATTTGTGTCTTCTTCATACTTAGAGGAGCTAGATGATAAAAATATAACTATAGCAATGTAGTCCAAGGATAGACCTATAGCACCATAGAATAATTTTTTGTTGTACTGAAGGGAGAATGATATTCCTGTCTCTACAAAGGTCAATACTGATGGGCCAACCACCATGGAATTTCCACAAGGTACGTCTTTTGCATCCTCATATGGCAAGACCACTGACATGGAAAAATTTGAGGAAATACCACAGAAGAAGTTGAGAGTTGAGAAGACAGACAAGTTTGACAGTGAAAAGATCGAGCAAGTTTTTTTGACACCTACATTTTTACAAGATGGTATTGAAGAAACTGTGTGACAAAGGCCCATTGTTGATGTTCAACTGCCTCAAAATAGAAGTCTAGGATCACATGTATCTTAAGAATCATCATGGGCATTCCAATCTCAGAGCTCATAGCCAGATAACAAGTTCTAACAAAATCTAATGTCAGCATATTTGTTGCCTCGAAGCAAGCCTAATATTTCTCACCCTATCTAGACCAAAGGAATAGCTAATCTAGTGCATGCCACAAGGCCTCGAACTTGGCATCATACTGGTAATGTGACTGGTTCTGCTATGGTATGATCTAGGTCATGCTTGAATCATTCTTATAATGCTTTGGATGAGCAGGTAGTGGCCATATTGTCGATCCTAAAGGAAGAATTAGGTCATTGTTTTATGGTATGATAACCTAGAGGAAAAAGAGGTAAAGGTGGGCATATAGACAGGTGAGGAAGACCCCATTGCAGTTCGAAAGCCAGTAGTTTGGGAGCCATAAGCCATTCCAATCACATTTTCAGGTACAAATCATATCTATTTGTATACCCTACAGTTTTAGATCGAGATCCACATGCAGATCGAGCAGTTTACCTCGTAGCTAAAGCAAAGATAGCACTCCCATATTTTTATTGTTTCACAAATGCGAGATTGTTTTTTTGGGACCATATTATGCAATTTTTGTAGTTTTGCAGTGATATTTTTAGGGTATTTTTTATAAAAACTATTTTAGGGTTTTTTTATAAAGACAATATTTTGTTTAGACCGTGTCTGGTTTATAATTTACGCATGCTCTGAATTTAATATAGATATAGATGGAAAAGAGAGGAATGCTTGAACGTAATCTTGTTTCATGGAATGCTATGATTTTTGCATATCCAACAAAGGCGTAGCAAGGAACCCATCGAACTCTTCGGGGAAATGTTAGTTCTAGGCATCAAACTAGACGAGTTCACAATTTCCAGTATTCTTAGCGTCTGCGCTTGTTTATTGTCACTGCAATTGGGAAAACAACTTCATGCCCACATTGTAAAATCTGGCCTTGAGCCACATAAGAGTAACGTTGTTGTTGACATGTATTCCAAATACCTGTGTATTGAGTATGTACAGAAAGTGTTTGAAAAAATGAATAATGCCAATGCAATTTCATGGAATGTAATGATTGTGGGATTCTCTAACTTTGTATCTATCTCTGTACCTGGCCCAACATACTCTCTTACTGGGGATTAAACTGTTGATTCAATGAATAATTTTGTTTTTATTGACTATGCTCTAGCTGCCTCTGCCTCTGTTCACAATGCTCTAGTTACCTTTGCCTAAACCTATGTACATTTTTCCTATCTTTGTTATGCCTTTTTTCTGGGATTGGATCTCAAAGGGATGGAACAAGATTAGTGCTATGGGTGTTGCTTATTCCGTTGTTATTGCTTTGCTTTGGTGTTGATTCAACTAGAAAAATTCCCTTACTTTCATTTGCTTTTCACTTAATCGTTTAATTAGATAAAATAAAAGGATTCTTAAACTGTTGCTTCTTACTTGGATGCTTTAACCAACGCTGAAACTATTGGTTCTAGAAATGAAATAGGCTCTACTTTGTGTGTCTTTGCGGCATAAACTTACTAGATTTCTGCCGCGATCTAAAATTGAGACTTAAAATTATGGATTAACATGTGTATTCTTAGATGTTGGATCAACTCCAGTGGGTTCTTCAAGGGGTTTGTGTCAACCATTTTTTATTGGGTGGATGAACTTAAATAGGGACTAGACCAAAAACTAATCTTTCATATGCAAAATATGATTCAACAACTGCCACAATGTCTACTTCAATGGGTTATGAATAGACTGGATATGTATCTAGAGCAGGTCATGGCTTGGCCTCTCTAACAATTAGCTCTTCTTCAACGAGATATATACCTGTGACACTTATTGGCTCTCGATCCAGAAGGGGTGCTACAAGCTCTTGAAAAGGAAGGGATGCATCAGCCTAAGAGCCAACTAGCGAGGATCCGGAAGGAGCGAAAATGTGGCCTCTTCACGAGCATGAGCCTAGTCTTGTTGATGGTAAATTCGCGAGTGGAAAGGTGGTGTCTCAATATGATGATAGATGGTGTGAACTACTGGTGCAGGGATGAATGTGAAATTGAAATACAATCTTTCAAAACTTAGATAACTGTTTCCAAAGTTTCAAATATATGTTAAAACCTACTTTAAGGAAAGTATTTCAAAGGTTCTTCCCATGTGCTAAAACTCTCTGAAATGAGTCACGACTGGACTTCAATTCGATTTCAAACTATGTTGAATGTACTTATTGGAAAATGAAACCACATTAACCTTCAGATAATTCTATTCTTCATAACAGAAACTAACCATTGGTCGAACCAATACTTGCTTGCTATTTATACTGGATTCATATTCTGGTTTCAATAGAGTCTGCAACGGTGTATTCATGCACGTTTTGAAAAGGAAATGTAAAGAAAATGACTTACGCATTCATACAGACATTCTCAATCTGTAAATTGATTTCTTTCAGGACAGTGTTAACACGATTTGTTTCTTTTAGTCATGCACAGGAGAGGAAAAATGAATATCAGGGTTTCCAATGCTCAACAACTTGAAAACGACAGAGATTATATTTCATTTCCTTTATTCAGTTTCTTCTCTTCAATTTTACCCTCTCCTTTCGTCTCTCTACTGCCTCCCATCCTCTACCTACCTCTCTGCCCCCTCCTATCGTCAACTGATTCCCCTTTTCTCTTTTTTTCTTCAACTCATGCTAACAACTAACAAATCCTTCCATAAATTCGGGAATTTACTAATTTTAGGAACAACTAACTCCTATTAACTAGCAACAACTAACCAGATGTCCCAGTCTCCTTGCAGGGAGCTTTAGGCAATCATTTGTTCCTACAATAACTCTGAAATGGACAACAGTGCTAACTGTCTATATAATTCAAATTTATAAAACATAAAATAAACTATTTATTCAACCCTTAGAACCACTATCTCAAGCCACAACATGTGATAAATGCGTCACATTGTTGGCTTTTAACTTTATGCTCCTGCATCAGACTTCTCAAGTCAGAAAAATTCATGAACTCCTATTCATGAGCTCTTCTACAGTGCTGCCACTTTTCTGTATGAGTGTAGCAGTCACCCAAGTAGCATCTTCAAGTGGCTGATTTTTCCACTTGATCAGGTATTCATAGTACTCTTGTCCTCTAGTTTTCTTCAACACTCTAGTGTCCAAAATCTTCTCCATTTCCAACTTAGGCACATTAGGAATCTATTTCTGCCATTCAACTTTCTGTCCAGTATCTAAATCATTTATTGATGAATTTACTGCCCCAGCCTCTTGATAAGGATACAAATCTGCAACATTAAAGATAGGTGAAATACCCATGTTGTCTGGTAGTTCAATATCATAGGCATTTGCTGAGAATTTCCTCAAGATTTTACAAGGTCCAATTTTCTTAAGCTTTAGCTTATTATAGGTGCCTCTAGGAAACCTTTCTTTCTTCAAATATGCTAATACCAAGTCACCTTCTTCAAAATTTACTTCTCTCCTCTTCAGATCTGCCCTCTGCTTATACTTGAGACTATTCTTCTGCAATTGTTCTTTAACATGTTCATGCAACATCTGCATGTCTGAAGCAAAATCCTCTGCATATGCACTTCTTTTCTCCAAGATTCCCAAGTCTCGAAGCTCCAATACTCCTCTCGGATTTGTCCCATTAACAATCTTAAAAGGACTCAAACCTGTACTTCTATTAGGTGAATCATTATAGGCAAATTTAGCCTGTGGTAAAGCTAGATCCCACTATTTTGGATGTTCACTAACCAAGCTTCTCAAAATGTTACCCAAGCTTCTGTTTGTAACTTCAGTTTGACCATCAGTTTGAGGATGGTCAGCTAAACTGAAATTAAGATCTGTCTCTAATTTCTTCCACAAAGTCCTCCAAAAATGTCCAACAAACTTAGTATCTCTGTCAGAAACTATACTCATAGGAAGACCATGAATTCTTACTATTTCTTTGAAAAACAGATTTGCAATAAGAGTGGCATCACTAGTTTTTGAACAAGGAACAAAGTGTGCCATCTTCGAGAATCTATCCACTACAACAAATATAGAATCATTACCTCTTTGTGTTCTTGGCAAACCCAGAACAAAATCCATGCTTACAGCATCCCAAGGTTTCTTTGGAATAGGTAATGGTTGATATAGTCCTATATTCTACTGTCTCCCTTTGGCATGCTGGTAGATTTGGCACTTTCCAACAAATATTTGAACATCTGCTCTCATTCCTGGCCAGTAGTAAAAATTACTTAACTGGGCATAGGTTTTGTCATTTCCAAAATGACTAGCAAGTCCTCCAGTATCATTTCTCTTTTAACAAATTCTCCCTCATTGAGCATTTTGAAATACACAATTTACTTCCTTTGAACAATAGTCCTTCCTGCAACATGAACTCTATCCATGGGCTTCTATATATGAATACTTGACTCTGACAGGCTTCATTGGCTTCTTTGAAATCAACATCTTCTACATACATATCCTTTAAATGTTCTAATCCAAGAATTTTCACTTGGAATTCCTGCAATATTAAACATCTTCTGCTCAAAGCATCTGCAACCTTGTTAGAACTCCCACTGATATGTTTTAAAACAAAGGTAAAATTTTGCATGAATTCAACCCATTTAGCATGTTTCTGATTTAACTTTTCCTACTTAGTTATGAATTGCAAATCATGGTTGTCAGGATATAAAATAAATTATGCAGGCATAAGGTAATGCCTCCATTTCTTCAGAGCTTGAATTACTGCATAGAATTCTTTATCATAGGTAGAGTACTTTTGTTTTGCCTCATTCAGTTTCTCACTGAAATATGCAACTGGTTTGTCATTCTGACTTAATACTCCTCCAATAGCACTTCCACTAGCATCACATCTAACAGAGAATAATTTACTGAAATCTGGGAGGACCAAGATAGGCCTCTCAATGATTTTTTCCTTCAGTAATTTAAATCCTTTCTCTGCTGCTACAGTCCATTTGAATGGCTGTTTTTCTTTCTTCGTTGTGTCCAATATTGGAGCACATATCCCACTAAAATTTCTGATGAACTTCCTGTAAAAACTTTCCAACCCGTGAAAACTTCTTACCTCAAATACATTCCTTGGAGATGGCCAATCTGAAATTGCTTTTACTTTCTTTGGATCCATTTTCAATCCTTCTTGTGAAATTACAAATCCTACATAAATCAATTCTTTCTTCATAAATAAACACTTCTTTAGATTTATCAGGAGCTTCTCCTTATGCAATTTCTTCATAACTAGATTTAAATGTCTAACATGTTCTTCTCTTGTCTTACTGAAAACAAGAATATCATCCAAGTAAACTATGACAAACTTTCCTATGAATTATTTAAGCACTTCATTCATCAATCTCATAAAAGTACTAGGTGCATTATTTAAACCAAAAGGAATAACTAACCATTCATACAACCCAGTATTTGTTTTGAAAGTTGTCTTCCATTCATCACCTTCCCTCATTCTTATCTGATGATATCCACTTTTCAAATCTATCTTAGTGAAATATTTGGAACCACTCAAGCAATCCATCAAATCATCCATCCTAGGCAAAGGAAATCTATACCTGATAGTGATTTTTTTATGGCTCTCGAATCTGTACACATCCTCCATTCTCCTCCTTTCTTAGGACTCAGCACTGTTGGTATAGCACAAGGACTTAAACTCTCCCTAACCAATCCTTTATTCAACAGTCCCTGCACTTGGATGGTGATCTCTGCAGTTTCTGTTGGAGTCATTATGTAAGCAGCTTTGTTTGGCAAACTAGCTCCAGGAATCAGATCTATGTGATGACTGATACTTCTAAGGTGGTAGCTCATCTGGAAAATCATCCACGACTATATCTACATACTCATCTAGTAATTTATGAATTTCAGCAGGTAATTCATCTATTCTGGTGTTGGTTATAACAGTTCTAGGTTTACAAACAATATCAAAACTTACCTCTTCCTCTTGCAGCTGTTCTAGAAATTCTTTCTTTTTCACCAGTAAAACCTTTGGACTGGTTTGTTCCTCTACCTTCTCATCTTTTAGGGGAACAAGAGTATGTCTTCTACCTTCCTTCTCCAAGACAAATGTATTCTCTCTGCCATTGTATACTACATTCCTGTCATACTTCCATGGCCTACCCAATAACACATGACACACATCCATTGGTATCACATCACATAAAACTTGATCCTTGTAATTCCCAATTTGGAAATCAACTTTGCATTGCTCATTGACTAGCGCATGGTGTCCCTTCTGCAACCAGGAAACTTTGTATGGTGTAGGATGCTTTTCTTTCTGCAGTCCCAACTTCTCAACCATCTCTATAGATATTAAGTTGTCTGTACTACCATTATCAATGATAAGTTTATAGCACTTAACTTGTGATTTACACATTGTTTTGAACAAGCTCTTTCTTTGTTCAGGTTCATGTAACTCCTTTCTAGGTTTTAGAAAAGTCCTCCTAATCAATAAGGCTTCTCCTGCTTCTGGGACTTCAACATGATCCTCAGGTATTTTCTATTCACCCTCAGCTTGTGCAATATGAGCATTTCCCTGTCTTGCAGCTCCTTCTGGACAATCCCATGACATATGTCCTATCTTTCCACATGTGTAACATCTAACTTCATGATTTCTCCCTCTTCCTCTCCCTCTCTGAAAAGATATTCTTCCTCTGAAGTCTCTTCCTCTCTAAGGTTGTTCTGGCTGAATTGATGATTCAGTTTCTTCCTCCTGAACTGAAAATCTTTCCCTTACAGTTTGTGGTCCCTTAACTCTGTAAGCCTGACCTTTTCCTTTCCCTAAGTTATTTCTCCTTTTCAGTTTCTCCTCCACTTTCAAAGCACATTGATATGCTTCTTCAATTGATTTAGGTGAGAATAAACTCATTTCATCCTGAATGTCTAATCTAAGACCATTCATATATCTGGCTACCTTCTCAGATTTATCTTCTGTGTATCCAGCTCTAATGTTTACCTTGTAAAACTCCTCTGTATATTCTCTGACAATAAGCAGTCTCTGTCTCAAGTTCTACATCTGCTCATACAAAGCAAGTTGGTAATCTCTCAGTAGAAACTTGTCCTTCAGCTTGGAAATCATTCTGCTCCAACTTTTAATTGTATGCTTATGCAGTCTTCTCCTTTCTGCCTGTACACCATCCCACCAAAGAAAAGCATGTCCTTTGAGTCTGGTTGCTGCAAACTTTACTTTCTTATCTTCAGGAACTTCCGAAAAATCAAAATGCTTGTCCATTGAATTGATCCAGACAACTAATTCTTTTGGATTTAATCCTCCATTGTATGCATCTATCTCCTGTCTTGGTTTTGAACTAGCCCCAATGACTGCTTTTAACAGTTTCACTCCAATGTCCTCCTCTGTCCTTTCTTCTGCTTCTAGTTCGACCTCAGCTTCACTAACATCACCTGCTTCAGGATCTCTTCTTCCAACTTCTGTCATGGCTGCCATTTCTTCTCGCAGAATTCTCAACTCTTCCATTACTTCTGCATTGGATACAAGTATGCCTCCTCGGCCTCCTCTACGACGTCCTACTGGAACTCTGAATGCCATTTCTGAAAGTAATGAGTTTGCTCTCAAACTATTACTGTTCATATTTTCTCCTGCTTCTCTTCAAAGATAAAGTGAAAACCAATTTTTTTTTCTTTACAACAACAAGGGAAATTCCGTGATCCTTTCTCTGATACCACTTGGTGCAGGGATGAATGTGAAATTGAAATACAATCTTTCAAAACTTAGCTAATTGTTTCCAAAGTTTCAAATATATGTTAAAACCTACTTTAAGGAAAGTATTACAAAGGTTCTTCCCATGTGCTAAAACTCTCTGAAATGAGTCATGACCGGACTTCAATTCGATTTGAAACTATGTTGAATGTACTTACTGGAAAATGAAACCACATTAACCTTCAGATAATTCTATTCTTCGTAATAGAAACTAACCATTGGTCGAACCAATACTTGCTTGCTATTTATACTGGATTCGTATTCTGGTTTCAATAGAGTCTGCAACCGTGTATTCATGGAGTGAGCACATTTTGAAAAGGAAATGTAAAGAAAATGACTTACGCATTCATACAAACATTCTCAATCTGTAAATTGATTTCCTTTAGGACAGTGTTAACACGATTTGTTTCTTTTAATCATGCACAGGAGAGGAAAAATGAATACCAGGGTATCCAATGCTCAACAACTTGAAAACGACAGAGATTCTATTTGATTTCCTATATTCAGTTTCTTCTCTTCAATTTTACCCTCTCCTTCCGTCTCTCTTTTGCCTCCCATCCTCTACCTACCTCTCTGCCCCCTCCTATTGTTGACTGATTCCCATTTTCTCTCTTTTTTTTAAACTCATGCTAATAACTAACAAATCCTTCCATAAATTCAGGAATTTACTAATTTTAGGAACAACTAACTCCTATTAACTAGAAACAACTAACCAGATGTCTCGGTCTCCTCGCAGGGATCTTTAGGTAATCATTTGTTCCTACAATAACTCTGAAATGGACAACAGTGCTAACTGTCTATATAATTCAGATTTATAAAGCATTAAATAAACTATTTCTTCAACCCTTAGAACCACTATCTCAAGCCACAACATGTGATAAATACATCACATTGCTGGCTTTTAACTTTATGCTCCTGCATCAACTAACCCCTTATTTTATCCTTATTATTAATATGATCCCCAAAATTATGGTTCCTATAAAATTAGAGAACTGCTAAAAAGAGCCAACTTTGTAGCCAAACTGAATCTAACGAAACTGAATATGTAGCCAACTCTGATTACTGTGAAACCCTGTATGTAGTTATGAATTATACCAACATGATGGAATCTGGGTGGAACTTCACCCTCCAGTTGCATAGGAAACCTAGGGATTAACAACATCCTTCACACTCCTATCCAATAAACTAGTAGCAAAGGAATTCTTGGCATAGTCAGTCATGATATAAGCCTTCCAATAAGCAGAAATGGCAGAAGAAATGGCTTTTAAAGTAGGGATACTAGAAAGAGCGTCAACAACCATCAAATTATTACCCTTTCAAATTAAAAATTTATAAATCATAAGCTTGAAGCTTACTTACCCGCTTCTATTGTTGATCATTTAAATAATGTTGGCTCAATAATAACTTCAAACTTTTGTAATCTGTTAACACCACAAATCTTCCAAACACTAAATATTGATTTAATTTATCTGAAGCATGCATGATGGCATCATTTCCTTGTAAGATATATAAAAATGTAATTTTTCTACTATCTAATGGTTGGCCCTTTTGCATAAGCACAGCTCCAATCCCCTCACCTAAAGCATCACACTTGAAAACAAATGGTAGTGATAAACCAATAATGGTAAGTACAACGCATGAGCACATTACATGATTGAGCTTATAAAAATATATTAGCTACATCACTCTGGATCCTTTCTTCGTCATTTCAGTCAGGGATGCTGCCAGCTATGAAACCCCTTAATGACTCTCTTATAATAATGCATAGGCCTACTTTCAAATGGGCATAGTAGGGGTTGGTCAATCCTAAATAGCTCGGATTTATGCTGATCCACTTGAACGCCTTGAGAACTAATGATGTGGCCCAAGTATAGGATCTATATAACTCCAAATTAACACTTGGACTCTTTGCAGGGAAGACCTGCTACAATATATGTATCCAAGTGTCTAAAGTGGTCTTCTCGAGTTTCCTTAAAATAAATATATCTTCAATAAAAATAAAATAAATCTCTTAAACTGGGCACAAAATACGTGGTTCATGGCTGATTATAAAGGGATTAACGCATTTGTTAGCTCAAATGGCATGATCATGAACTCATAGTATATTCAATGAAACCTAAAATCTATCTTGTGAATATCTTCCTCATGCTTTAGTAACCTGAGGTAGGTGCACTTGTTTCACCATGATATTTAGTAACCTATTATGAGTTGGAATATGTATACAAAGAGCTTAACTATGGAATATGCATATATTATGTAAAATACAATAATTTCTACCATTGATCTTACATGAGCTTGATTATTAACCTCAAGTAAGCTTGTAGAATCGCTCTGGTGAATGAATACATGATACTAGGTCATTGGGTTAAGCACCCTAGGGATTGGTAGAATACCCCAGGAACACCCATACATTTATATTCTGACCCGAACCTGAGGGGAATTCTTGGCATACCACTGGTTAGCATTATACCTTGACCTTCCTTTAGTTAAAAATCCATATGAACTTTGTGATCATTATGCAAACCTTGGACTGGACCATATATTATCAGATTCTTTTTCCCAAATGAAAATATGAGTGGTTGAAGAACACGCTCTGCTTATGATCCTTTAATGTGTGACCAACAGTCGACAATGTTGCTGAAATCGCTTCACTTATACTCAAATTTTGGGGCAGGTGATCCTCTCCGCTAACTGTAGACATGCTTTATTGATTGATAAGTTCTAGTATATGCTTCTTCTTTTGTTTAATTTTTCCCATCTCTGTAAATACCACTATACTTTGAATACAATATGGGAGAAGAACATAAAAAAGTTAATAATTTTATCAATTCCAAATAAGAACCATTGTTTTTATGTGTTAGGAAATCCAAGTAAAAAAACATATACATTGCCCCATTATTTCATCTATAATTATTGGGCATATCATGAAGTTACTCAGATTCCTAAATGAGAAGTTAAAATTACTACCAGAAAGGGGATTGTAGTAGCATATATCACAGTAAAGATGGATACCAACTTAGGCACAAGTATGTAACCTTGTTATAGGCACATTTACAGGACTAGGAATAAATGGCATATGACAACATGAATGCTAGTTATAAGCACAACATTTGGAACAGTGGCAGCTACAATTAAACCTAAATATGTTTTCAGTTACATCTTTAGTTGCACCTTTCCAACATGTCATACATTCTTAATAACCATGTATAAAATCATAACTGCAAAACTCTTATTGTAATTTTGACTAAAAAGTTCAATGGCAATGTTTATACAAAACAGTTGCTGAAAACTTACTAATTTATAAGGTCTCTTATATCTTGGTGAAATTCCAAAGACAATATTTTATATGCCATCTATAAAATAAAGGATTTCATCCTTCACCAAGCAACCTTGCTAAGTAGGTGAAGCCATAATAAGCAAAACGCATATGGAGAACTAATAAGAAAAAGTGAAACACCATTGGTAAGCCTTAAAGACATAACTAAAGGATCATCTTTAACCTAGTACTTTCTTCCCTATATGTCAATAGGTCTATCTTCCTTAAAAATCCCTTAGGTGTAACTTAGGTATCTTCAATAAATAACCACTAATTAATAATAGAAACAAGATCGAATAAGAAAAAAAACATCGGCTTATCTAATATTCTAGCGAAAACTAATCATTTAAAGAAACATGCACTCAGACTCTAAGGAGCTTCTAAATAAGATCATCGCAATTTAAAATTTTCACAACTTGCTCATAACCAAAGCAAGTGCAACAAGGAGACATGTGAATCACCATTGAAACAATGTCAGAACCTAAAGTCATGCTTAGAAACAATAAAAATTTTATGATCCCTAAATAAAAAAATTTATATAACTACTTAACCAACCTCACTTAAATAAAAGCAGGACAATATGAAGCAACAAGAAAGGATCATCCCAACCATCAATGAAAATATCTTAACAAAGTAGTAAGACCCAATGAGCAACTACGAATGAACAAAGTGCAGAGGCACTGGAATTGTTTTTCCAAATGCAAAGGAAAGGTACGCAGCTAGATGAAGTCACATTTGCAGTTGTTATGAGTGCGTGTGCCACTTTAGCAAGTCTGGAACTTGGTAAACATATCCATGTGGACATTTATGTTTGACCTAATTTGGGCAAGTCAAATTAGGTTTGTTCCAGGAAGAAATACTCTTATAGTGTAACTATTGTGTGGAGGATCTCCATATTATTATAATTGCTATATATAAGGAAGTCCTTCCCTTCAACCCGATATGGACTAAATTGACTAGAAGTATTTCTGCTTGAAGACTATTGTTCTCCCTAGTTTCTCTTTTTGTAAGTTGCATATGTTGGAATTCTCACATAACATCTTGCTACAAACATTCATTATTCATTTTAACAAAACCCTAAATGTTTAAGAAAATACCCGTTTTCTGTGAATGCTTACCTCAATACTTCAAACAGACACAATAGATTAACAATTTTAACATTTTGAGCAATCATAGTACTTAAGTAATATTAGAGCTCTAACATCATCGATCAATAGCTATCAGCAAGGGGTTTGATTTAGGATCAAACATGGGTCTTTCTCAAAGTCATATTTACGGTGATATACTCTTTGAATTATAAGATCCTACTAAAAATGAAGAATAGGTATTAGGAATGTTTCATTGGATTAATGCATGGATTATGAAATCAAGTGTAATAGAAATATTGATGACAAAATGGATAAATCTAAGTAATGAAAGTGTGTTAATGGGTTGACATTTACATTCATAATTTTATAAATCTCTTTTCCATTTATCTAAATTATGGCCTTTGTCTAAAGAACCGACCAATATAAATTCTTGCTAAATTTATTTATGAGAAACTTCAATCTCGTAACAAGGGTAATTCAAAAGAAGAGTTGGAGAACACATTATATAGAGTTCTTGTTTTGTTTAGGTTTATTCAAGTAAGTGACCAACTGATATTCATTTATACAAGTGGTGTGTAGTATGTTCAAGTTGGATCACCGGCTTCAGTGCAAGACTATCTATTGTAGATTGTTACTTACAATACAATTAAGATGTCTACTTTTGTATTTTTTGATAACTCAGGGAAAATATATTTTCGAAGAATTCTATAAAAGGATATTGCAAAAAGACTTCTTTTAGAAAAAAGTGCATCCATTTATGCATAGAAATCGATGATTTCTAAGGTATATACATATATATCAGCCTGATATCAGAAGTTCAGATCTACTGTCATCGTCTAGTTATTTCCTTTCTAATATATTTTGTCTCTTCTCTTTAAACCTGCAACTTAAGATAGAGTGCAGAAGTCATTTCACAAAAAAACTTGAAGGAATGTTCAAGGTTTGTTCACTATGAAGTCCTTTTTATTATTTCATTTTAAGTTTTCTTTTTAAATTTTAAATTTATTTTATTTTAAATTTAATAGGAGACATTCACTTGAAATAACCTTGACATGGATTTGAATTCCAAATTGCATTAGTGAAGCCCATTTTCTCTCACCATCCTCTAAGCTTTATCTTGTTTTTTTAACATCAAACGACACAATTAATGATCTGCTAAGGCACTTCCCATAAGGACAGAACCATGACCTCTATGGGTTGTGTGGACAGAACCATGACCTCTGTGGGTTGTATAGACAAAACCATGACCTTTGTGGGTTGTTTGGACAAATCCGTGACCTTTCTTGGGTTGCTAAGTTGGGTTGTGACCTTTGTTGAGTTTTCTAAACTGAACCATGACTGTTCATTGGGATTCCTTGACTCGATCTGTGGTCTGTTGACTATTTTGAGGTATTTTTTGTGAGAGTTTTGTTGTCGGTGCCTACCATGACCTTTACTAGGGATGATGTGGTTCTTGTTCAACCTGTTGCAGCATGTCAAGCCTGTTTAGACTTTATAGAGGTTTCCTGTGCTCCTTTTCATCCTCTTTGAGGCTGCTACTATGTATGGAAGTGTGTTGCAGTCCGATGGAAGTGCTAGAGTGTGGGTTAAGGCTTCCTCTACACATTTGGAAGGAGCTTCTATTTGCTTGATGTATGATTGTCCTAAAATACTATCACTTATTTCAGCAATGGGATTGAAATTTCATCCTCATTTCTAGATCATTTTGACTAATACTTTGAGGTCTGTATTTGTCTCACTCTTCCCTACAACTACCTATCTCTCTCTCTCTCTCTCTCAGGTATGTCCATTTTTTCATTAGTGACTTGTCTCCTAAGAGACAAAGTTTGATCATAATATATATCTGAGTATATGAAGGAAGGTCTAAACCACATTGTTTTCTTATTTTTGTCCATTTATAATTTTATTGCATGTGCTTGACTAATTCTGTTGTATATCTATGGGACTCTGCATCTAATATACAGGTAGAGTAAATTACTACTTTCATGTTTTTCAATTTCTTTTTGTTTTGTTTAAACAGTGGCATTCCAAGTAGGAATTTTAGACAAAATTGATCAGTTGTGGGAGATTTGTTAGTTCTCTTTCGAGGTATATATGATAGAGGGATTGGCATAGTCTATCTTTAAATTTTATTTTATTTTATTTATATATCAATTTGAACATGGATTCTTTCCTTGATTGTAGGTTAGTGGCTATTTAATTCACCTCTGAATAAAATAATCACATAAGTATTCATACTTCTTGTCAGCAAACAAACTCGAAGGTATTGTTGCTAATATTTCATCTCATTTCATTTCCATTTATCTAGTGGCTAAGAGTACTTAGAGACAATTCCCATTCTTCTTGATGTGAAATGGAATTAGTAGTATATTTCTTTTTACTATTCTATATACATTTTGGGTGATGAATTTCTCCATTGGATACAAAAAAAAATTACAAGGTATCCTATCTTGTTGATTCCAAAATTTCTATCTAATTTTTAAAAAATAATTTAGAGGTTACGTTTTTCTAGGATGGGCATATACATCCTAGGAGTGAACATCCAAATCTTATAAAAACTCTCCAATTTTTGTCTAACAATATGTCCATCCATTCTAATATCATGCAATAAGTAAATGATGTATTGGTTTATTAGATGTGGAGATTTTTTGTACATATATTTTAAATATTCCAAATTTACTAGTTCAAGTTTTGGTCCTTTGAAGTTAAGATGGACATCCAAATCTGATTGAAACTATCTGAAGGTTGTGTAAGATGTTCATGGAACCTGAGAGAAACATGCACATGTGTTCATTTTACAGGGGATGGTGGCTTGGCCCACAATGGAGGAAGATGAGTTTGCGACACCATTTTCTCATCCTTTGCTTCTATATAAACCGAAATTATCCTTTCCATGGCATAATCCACTATTATCTTCAAGTTACTTATGAATTTTCAGTCAAATTTAGATATCTTAGCATGACTCTAGATGAATCGGTAGATAGTTTAACATTGGATTTATGCTTGTCATTCCTATAAATTTCTAGGATTTTTGCATTTTGTATCATTCAAGCATACAAAATATTTGCACTTAATAAATGCAGTTGAAGGGCTTGAAGGACTAGTACAAGGTAAGTCATGATGGATCTATAGTAACTTGGTAATCATTATTTTGTATGCTTGAATTATATTTTCACTTAATAAATGCATTTGAAAACTTGAAGGACTAGTACAAGGGAAGCCATTATGGATCTATAGTAACTTGATAATCATTATTTTGTATGCTTGAAGGATGCAAAATTTGTTTGAATATCATCAATGTCAAGCAATAACAGCATCTTAAAGGGTGCTAGCTCAATGGTAGAGCACATCCCTAAATTATAGGCAAGAAGTTGGTGGTTCGATTCCTCTGTGCCCTATCATAAATTAGTGACTAAAAAAATGACTAAATTTTCATATATACGACTATTAGTAGCTAATTTCTAGTAACTTATTGTGCGACTAACGTTTAGTTGTATTAATTTAGGCATTAATATGTTATCATCTAGTAGCTTATTTAGTTGTATATTTGGTCATTAATTGTGACAATCAATGACCAAATCAGTGACTAAATCAATGACTATCAATAACTAAATCAATGACTAATAAGTCAATCAACTAATGACCAATTTAAATACGACTAAGTTAGTCAAGCTATAACGTAGTGGAAATTAGCTACTATTAGTCACCGACTCAAAAAATAGTCGTTTAAAGCCGAATTTTAGTCATTAATTCCTCATTTTGTATTAGTGTGACTACATGGAGGAAAACTGGTTTGTTTCCGAAATTTGTTCAAATCACTAGCAAACTAGTGAACATTTATCCTTGAACAACAACTTGTAAGATATTGAGCAACACACAGTAACAAAATCCAAAGTTAAACATTAACAACTAGGACATGAGTTATTGGTAAGCGTGAAAACTTGGATGTTGAATAGAATCTATAGGGACCTCCTAATTATGGGGTGGTGGAATTGAATTTTGGATCCCACAAATGAAACCCCGGAAGGGTTGGATCTAAGTTCTATTCAAGAGTCAATAAGGGAGGGTTATGATTAGATTTTAGGAACTAACATCAACCTTATTGGGATAAGAGACATTTATTAGTTGACACCAATGGGCTTCAACATCCATTTGAAAGTCCCAAATGGCTTTGGGACTTGGCATGTTTTCCCAATATCAACATTAGTGTTTGGGAATTAAGTTGATTTTATTAACTTGACTTGGAAAGCAAACTCTCCCAAATAACCATATCTTTGGTTCTAACAATCTTAGGCAACCACCTTTATGTAAAATTTGATGATCACCTGCAAGATATCAAATAGATCTAGAAATCTAATGAACAACAATACACTTAGAAATTTTGCAAGGGAAAAAGAAAGGATAGAGCGAAGTGAGGAAAAAAAACTTGGGACACGCTAAATTCTCATTGATTTCTCAAAGAATAAAAAATATTGTACATAAAGAAATTCAAATTCTAAAATAGGCAATTCAAATTGTACTGTTGATGCATGAAGACCCAGTGAGGATTAAATTAGATCTCAAATGCCCTATTTAGCCATGCCGTCTCTCAAGAATGATTTAACTATCTCATTTATAACCTAGTATGAATAGTGGAGGATTAATTTCCTAAAATAAGGGATCTAATCCATGCATAAATCATGAACGATAGGAAAACCAAAAATAGTAAAATAGAGTGCTCCTCTTCCTTGATATATGTGATAATGTTCTTTGAATCACTTTAGGAACTCAAACATAGAAGATAGGATCCTAAAATCAAGGAAAATATGGGGAGTGCACCCTCATTGGCTTAAAACGACATATTTCCCCTTAAATCTAGCGACGGAGCACTCCTATGGATCACTTGGTCAAATTTAGTCAAAATTGGACTATTAGAATCATGAGAACATTCTCTAAAGTGCATAGGTGAGATATTAATTCTAGGAGAAGGAAAACATGCTCTAACACTTCCCCATAAAGCATAACTTGGTGAAAATAATGCATTAAAAATGGGTCTCGACCAAAATTAAGCCATATTAGGTTCCCAAGTACAATAAAAATCCTCATGAAGAGAGGAAAGAGGGAAAATCATGTGGAAAAAAAGCCTCCCTCAAAAAATGATAATGAGATGAAGGCTAGGAAGTCTCCACCACTCTGAAGTGTCCCTGCAATATAAAATGTTGTTCTATGAAGGACTTGGTGAAGATGTCAATAACTTAATCCCTTGATGGACAATATTGTAGTGCAATAACCCAATCATGTATGAGTCCCCGAATGTAGTGCATGTGTATGTCTATGTGTTTGGTCCTCTACCTCTGTATTGGATCTATAGAAACATGAATAGTACTTTTATTGTCACACCATATTATAGTTGGATAGTGGAACTATAGACTAAAATCTATAATAATACCTTGTAACCAAATAGCTTGTGTAGTTGCATTCACCGCTCGTTTATACTTTTCCTTTACGGGTGCTAAAGCAATTATATAGGCCTTAATCCATACCTAAAAATATAATTGGATGTGGACTTGCAATTAGTGTCATCTCCAACCCAATCTAAATTTGTATAACCAACAAGATCTAGTGTGTAACCTACAACATAGTGAATACAAAAACTAGGAGTACCCTTCACATACTAAAGAATTATTTTAGTAGCTTTCTAGAGTAGCTCATGAGGCTCCTGCATGTAGCTAGAAACTAATCCAGCAACATAAGGGAGGTCATTCCTAGTGTGAGTGAGATAGAGTAGTGTGAATGAGGTAGAGTAGACTCCAGACCAATTGCTTGTACCTAGTACATCCACCAAAGGTCGAATGTCCCCATCCTCAAGCTTTACCCCGGAAGGAAATGGTGATTCTATTAATTTACAATCTATCATTTGAAACATAATAAGTAGATATTGGGTACTTGGATTGTTCCATCTGATCCTCGAATCATACTAGATGATATCAAGTCCAAGAAAATAGTCCAACAATCTCTTATCAGTCATGGAAAACCTGTCATGCAATGTAGGTTTTACCAAAGCAATGGATGATGCTAAGCTCCTTATAATAAGTAAATCATATACATAAAGTACTATCAATAAAAATGAGTCCACCTATCTCAATATAAACACTTTTGGATTTGAATGTCATCAGAAGAATCCTTGTAACAAAAAAGAAAGAGTCCATATTTGCATACTAGGATCGGGGTTCCTGCTTGAGGCCATATAAAGACTTCCTCAACCTACAAACAAGTGAAGAAACATGGGGATATCCTTGTGTCTTCTTCATATATATCTATCTACAAGGTCTATATGAATAAAGGCACTCTTCACATCCATGTGGTGAACCTCCCAATGTATGGTTGGTGTATTGGCTAGAAATAGTCTGATGGAGTCCATCTCTGCAACTAGTGAAAATTCTATGTGTAGTATATCCCATGAACATATGAGAATCCCTTAGTGACAAGATGAGATTTGTACTTAACACACCCATCTACTTTCATCTTTTCCTGGTATATCTAGCTACACTGAACAAGTTTCCTACTAGGAGGAAGTAGAACCAACTCCCTTTGGATAAGATTGAGGAGATCATGTGAAGAATATGTAGAAATGAATAGGAATCCAAGGGGTCTATAGTAGAGAGTTATTTTTTAGCACCCTAAAATTGTGATCTAGCTCTCCATGTATCCTCTTGATCACCAACTAAATATTCTACTACATGTAGAGTAGGTTATTCCCAAACTAGTCTCATTGTTGGATCTACAATAACCTACTCATCTAAGTCACTTGATACCCAATAATAATCTATGATTGGAGTATGAAATCTGATCGAAATTCGAAATATCTACATCAATTATAATTGGTGGATCTGCAATGTGTTCCTCCTAAAGTGTATGCATGGGGCCTTCTTCAAATTTTACACTTCTTTCAATAAAGAGTATTTTTGTAAGAGGGTTTAGCAACATATACCCCTTAACACCTTTTGGATACCCAACAATTATAGAATTTTGAATTTGAAGTTTAAGAGCCATTTGTTTATTTTTTGATAGATGTGCCCAAGCACAAGTCTATCCAAAAACCTGGAAATGTGTGACTTCTAGTTTCTTACTAGTCCAAGCCTTAAAAGGGGTGACTCCCTTTAAATATATGTGAGGAAATCTATTTTGTATGTATGCTATAGAATTGATGGATTCAACATATGTACATTTATGAATGAAATGGGAAAAATAATATAACCTAAATTGATGATTGATATACCCCTTAACACCTTTTGGATAACCAACAATTATAGACTTTTGAATTTGAAGTTTAAGAGCCATTCATTTCTTTGTTGATAGATGTGCCCAAGCACGAGTCTATCCAAAAACCTGGAAATGTGTGACTTCTAGTTTCTTGCTAGTCCAAGATTCAAAAGGGCCGACTCCCTTCAAATATTTGTGAGGAACTCTATTTTGTATGTATGCTATAGAATTAATGGATTCAACATGTGTACATTTATGAATGAAATGGGAAAATTGATATAACCTAGATTGATGATTTGGTATCTCGATCACACCTTGTGACTCACCAAAAATTTATAAAATCACCATTGACTCCGAAGTGAATACCACTTGATTTTTAGAACCTAAATGTGGTATATTACATATGTACAAAAAATTTGTGGAAAATGAGGTTACATGCAACAAATTTTAAAAATACCCACCATCTCTATCAATCTTACCTTTGAGGCTTACTAGAATAGTTGTGTCATCTCCCATTAGAATGGAAGGACCAATGCAATGCTCCAAACAAGTGAAGGAATCCCATGATGCTTCCATGTGATTAGAGGCACTTGAATCAATATATATGTGGTTTATGATGAACCAACAATTAAATCATGACCTTTTGTTTCGTTGACTTTGATCATCAAGAGGATTTTCAACATCAATTTTTCCTAGTATTTTCTATCATTACTATATTTTTCTATTGAAGAGTTTGTTGCATTTGATCTATGATATTCCCCATGTATGAATTATTGGGATGAAATTTTTTATTATAATAGTTTCACTTTGGTTTTTCCTTCTTCTTCATCCGCTTAGGGTTGGAGTTTTTTCCATTGGATTTAGGATTTCGACTCTTTTTCCAGTCTAGGTCTTTCTTACCTTTCTTTTATTGTTTATCTTGATACCTGTATTATCTCCTCATTTTATACAAGGACGTGGGTCTGTGTAGCATGGAAGGATAATACAAACAACTTTTAAGAGGATATATAGTATAATATACTACTTTTTCTTCTCAATCCATCACAACTTGAGTTGCAATAACAAGGCTTTAAGCAGTGAAAATGCCTTAAATATTTTCATAGTTACTTGGGCTCAAAGCAATGAGCTCATTCCCCAAATGGTGTACTCACAACATATCATGCTTCCTAAAAAATACCCTCTAAGATGTTCCATACTTCATTTGGTTTTGAATTAGAATTTATATGAAACTGAAGATGTGAAGAAATTGAAAGGAAAAACAAACCAAAGGCCTCATCCATCCTGTTAAACCACTTTGCTTTCTCTACTATAGAATTTGATTCAAATTCCTATCCCATAGTAATCCTATAAATACCCTTACTCCTCAATACAACAATGTCCTTAGAATTCTATTCACAATAATGGAGTAAGAGTAGCTTGTTGGTTCTAATCCATCTTGTATGATGTGGTTGTTTGTATGTGTCTTCTTCTTGCAAAATAAAAGTATGATCCTCCTAAATTCCAACTAGCTCCAATACCATGAAAAATCTAATGATCACATGCAAGAGATCAAATAGACCCTAGAAATCTAATGAAAAACAATACACTTAGCAATTTTTCAAGCGAAAAAGAAAGGAGAGAGCGAAGAGAAAAACAAATATTGGAGCACACATTGAATTCTCATTGATTTATCAAAAAGTGAAGAATCGTGTACATAAAGCAATTCAAATTCTAAAAGAGGAAATTTGAATTGTATTATTAATGAATGAAGACACAATTAGGATTAACTCATAACTCAATTTCCCTAGTTATCCATACAATCTCTCAAGAATGAGTTAACTAGCTCATAACCAACACAGGCTCACAAATGGTGGCTTAATTTCCTCAAATAAGAGATCCAATCCATGCATAAATCATGCATGACAAAAAATGGATAAAAAAGAGTAAATGATAGTGCTCCCCTTCATTTATTCAGGGGATAAGGATCCTTGAATCACTCTAAAACTCAAACCTAAAAGATAGGATCCTGAAATCATAGAATAAGATCCTAAAATCAAGGAAGAGTGCACCCTCATTGGCTAAAACTAGTAGATCCCTCCTTAAATCTAGAGATGGAGCATTATCATGGATCACTTGGTTAAAGTTTGTCAAAATTGGACCATGAATAATGATACCAATCTATAAATTACACATGTGAAAGATTAATTCTAAGGAGAAGGAAAATATGTTCTAACAACCTATATAAGCCTAACTTTGTGAAAATAATGCATAAAAAATGGGTCTCGCCTAAAATGGTGCCATATTAGGTACCCAAGTACAACAAAAATCCTCATGAAATGAGGAAAGAGGGAAAACCATGTTGGAAACCCACTGTTGGAGCGCATACTCCATAGGGGGTAACTCCGCGGTTAAGTTGTAAGTGGAGCGGTGGGTCAAAATAGTCTTAGGGGTGTCGGGGTAAGTCAAAACCCTCTCTGTTTGTAATAAGCCCATGGTTTAAATCCATGGTTTAGGGTTTTTGTGGGTGCCCATGGTTTAAGACCAGGGTTTTGTAAATCCGCGCAGTATAAATAAGCGCTTATGTAAAATAGAGAGGTTAGGCTTTTTGATGAAAGAAAGATAAGGTGAAGTAAGGTTGGATGTGGTAAGGAAAGAGCAAGTCCCAGCTGTGTGCGTGGACGACCTCTGCAGCTGTGTGCGCAGAGGGTTTTTGTAAGAAAGAAAGAAAGATCTGCAGCTGTGTGCGCAGAAGCCTGCTGCTGTGTGCGCGGCTGTTAAGAGTTGAAGGAATCTGCAGCTGAGTGCGCAGATAAACTGTGGTTTTGAGGAAAGAGGAATAAAACGCAGTTTGTGGACGTAGCCCCTACACTGGGGGTGAACCACGTTATATGTGGTGTTGTGGTTTTGTTGTGTTGTTTCTGTTTCTGTCATTTTCATGCATTACACTGAATATATCTGATAATATAAGATCTCTGCTAATACTAAGCTTCGCTGTGGATTCCCTGTAGTGGGTTATGCAAGTTTGGTTTGTTTATTATGCTGTGAAGTTATATGTGAATGAAGGATAAGTTAACAAGAAGTGGAATAATAATTGTTTAGGAAGATTAAGGTACAGTAATCCCCCCTCTCTGCATGCAGAAACCTGATTCTGCGGCACCCCATTGCTGTTTCGGGTGAGACTGCAACCTGCGCGCAGGTTGTTGCCGAAAGGGCCAACACAGTGGGTCTTTTGTTGGTGCGACGAGAAAAGCATTAACCCGGGTCTGCCCAAGTGCCAACACCCACCACTATCAAAATATAATGATGAGAAGAAGACTAGGAAGTATCCTCTTTGGAATAATCGAAACCCATCCCAAGACTTAGGATAAAACAATTAATCTCTTTTGATTGATTCCTAGGTACAACACTAGCTAGTTTGCACCCAAACCCATTTTTGAGGTAAAAATTGCCAAAAATACCTCATGGAGTGAGTTAGAAATATTATAGATAATATCATGCCAACCCACGGACTACCCAGAATGGAAATTGCACATTACTTCATTTTCTAGTCTTTCCAACTTTTATGTAGTTTTAAGGCAAAAGCTAAAGCTAGTTTTAAGGTAGACTGCCTTGTTTTTTGCACCAACTCACCTACCTTATTTTCCTCATATAAAAGCATGATAAATTAAACTTTCCATCATTTATTATCTATACACACTCATTCATCATATTCGTGAGCCTCTTCACTGATAGGAAAGTGCTTTATCCACCTATGGGGGATTTTGACTAGTTTAGTAAGCATGCTTTTGTACCGATTCAAAAATTCACCTAAGATTTTGAATCCTTGGAGTATTTATTGTATGATAAGCCTACATATATTTAATTATGGTTGGTGTAAATTAATATCATCAACGGTTTGTCGATTATCACATATTCAATCTCCTTCTTGAGTGTTCCTTGCATATTTTTAAGCAATTTTTTGAGTTCAATTGTTCTAATCTTGGGCTTAATTTCCACATGGTATCAAAGCCACAGTAGCTCAATTTTTGTCCTCTTCAATTTTCTTTTGCAGGGTCGACATCATTCAATGGGA
This sequence comes from Pseudotsuga menziesii, assembly GCA_001517045.1. NCBI lineage: Eukaryota > Viridiplantae > Streptophyta > Pinopsida > Pinales > Pinaceae > Pseudotsuga > Pseudotsuga menziesii. Next base: position 645,974 of record LPNX010790061.1, on the reverse strand, counting down.
GCAAAAACTATCTGGTCAAAGGGTGCAGCTAAAGAAATGGATCAATCTAAACCAATCATATTGACTCCATTCAAGTTTTTTTGAATGGAAGGAAAGGATGGAGATACCGATGAGGAGAAAATTCCTCTTCAGGGTGACTATGGGAACTGAAGCTGATCCTAATGCAACGGTAGATAATATCAAATGGCATAATAGGAGAGATAAGGCATATGGTCTCTTATGTCTCAGCATTTCTAGAGACCTTCTATTTCATCTTGTGGTCTTACATCACCGAATGAAGTATGGGAGAAACTTCAAGATTTGCTTGGGAAGATAGATAAGATGAGAGGTTATCAAATGGAGAATGAGCTGATATCATTGATTCCAAGTAGCTTCGAAACCTTGTAGGTCTACTTCTCAAAATTCAAGTCACTGGTTTTGCAGCTAAAACAGTGTGGTATTGATAAGGACAATGAACAAATAATCTTGGCCATCCTTTCGAAGCTTGGTCTTGATTATTCAGTATTTTTTCGACCTTCTGTGCCTCCAAGTTGACAAATTGAAATTGGAAGATGCCTTCACGAGAAGATTTCATGGAATCCTTGACTCAGGAGCTAGACAAATCAGTCTTGACGGGCACCATCAAACCTTCCAAAGATCAATATTTGGTTGCTGGAGATTCCAAGGTGAAGTCCAAGGAAAATAAGAAGTATAAGAATCCTCCAGAGAAAAAAGGAGACAAATCCAAGTCTGAAGAGGAGTCCTCAAACTCCAAGAAGAAGAACTCTCAGAAGAAGAAAGGTAAAGCAAAAGGAATCAAGTGTGCATAATGTGGTAAGGGATTTCATCATGAGAGCACTTGCATGAAGAAGAAAATAGATATTTTGAATCAACACCTAGAAAAGAACAACATCTCCCTCCTTAGTGGCACAAGAAAGAAGGAAGGAGGATCCAGTTTCGAAGACCAAGATATAGTACATTCTGTGGTTGCAAGCTCTGTAAGCTCTCCTTCCTTTATCATCAATTCTGGAGCTTCTAGGAACATGGTTTCAACAAAAGAATCTTTCTCATGTATTGATGATTCGAAGGGTCCTAATATTTTGTTGGGAGATAACTCAGAAACTAAAATCAAGGGTAAAGTTAGCATTGATTTTGACCATGGTTCCTTCAATAATGTTTTGTATGTCCCAGGTATTGTTGCTAATCTCTTGTCAGTTTACTAGATGACCCACACTGGATATCCTAAGAAGGTTTTTTTCTCTCCAAATGAAGTTGAAATCTCTAATATTGCGAATGGTAGATTCATTGCTAAAGGTTTTGTGGATCATAGTTCTAGAGTTTACATGTTCTCACACTTCATGCCTTTCTCTAACCCCTCTTCTCTCCTCACACATGCCAATGAAGCAAGTAAACTTTGGCATGAGATATTTGGTCATATAAACTATAAATACCTTTCAAATTTGTGTGATAAATATATCGTTCCAGAATTACCAAAAATAAATTTTTCCAAAGGAGTCTGTCAGGGTTGCATTCTAGGAAAACATCCAGAGAATAAGTATGAGAGTCAGTCATGAGAGAAACTTGGCACCTATTGAGCTCATTCATAGTGACATTACTGGTCCCTTACCTCATATGTCCATGATTCAAGCCAAGTATGTCCTTACCTTCATAGATGACTTTTCTAGGTTCGGTTGGGTTTACTTCCTTAAACTCAAGTCTGAAGTTTTTTACCACTTCAAGGTTTTCAAGGCCTTGGTTGAGAACCAGTCTAGGAGACTCAATATCCTTAGATCTAATAATGGTGGTGAATATGTCAAGTCTAAGTTCATTAATTATTGTGAAGATGTAGGTATCCATATTCAACACTATGTTCCATACACACCTCAACAGAATGGTGTGGTTGAGAGAAAGAATAGAAGCCTTAAGGAGATTACTACTTGTATGTAGGAGTATAAGAATTTGCCACCAAAGTTTTGGCTTGAAGCTATAACTTTGTACATCCTACATCTATACCAGGGTTCCACACAAGCATCTTGATGGAATTACCCTTTCCAAATCTTGGAGTGGGAACAAACGAGATGTGTCTCATTTTAGGATTATTGGCTCAAGAGCATGGGATAGAATTCCTCTAGAGTAAAAGGAGGGCTTTGGAGACTCAAATCCAAGAGTTCCTATTTGTTGGTTATTGTGAATATTCCAAAGGGTACAATATGATCAACATGTACACTCAAAAATCCTTCATTGAAAGGAGTGTTAAGTTTGAAGAAGAGCCTATGGTAGCAGTAAAATTTGGAGAGTCCTCCTCACCTCCTCCATTTATGGTTGTAAGTTATGGAACTAATGAACTTTTTGATTATGGTATGTTTGATAATGATGATTTAATTGCATATACAAACATCCCACAAGGCCAAAGTGGGCATAAAAAACTATCCAAGCAGCTAGGGAACTAGCTGGGAATCCTAGAGATCCTAAGAGGACTAGATCTCAATTTGAGAGTGCCCTTTCTGTTAAGGACCCTTGTTTTGTTGATAAGTGTTTTCTAATGGTTGAATCTGATCCATGAAAATATGAAGATGCATGTGAGGAACCAATATGGAAAACAACCATGAAGGAGGAATTTCATTCGCTCCAAAAGAATGATACATGGGATCTAGTCATTCTTCCCCTAGGGAGAAAGCTAGTCAAGTGTAAGTGGGTTTTCAAAACTAAATTTGTTGCTGATGGTTCTCCTTTGAAATATAAGGCAAGGTTGGTGTTATAATTTCTTAATATTATAGCAGTATATCTTAGTTTCATTTATCAATATGATCACTAGAAGATAAACAAAGAACAGAACAATAACACAAGTATTTTTATCCTGGGAAACTTAAATGGGAGAAACCCAACAACCTTCATCTAGAGATAATAATTATGAGATCATAGTACAATGAAGAAAGAGGAAAAGAAAGGACGTATCTTCCAAATATAGAAACCCCAAAACAGTCTTCTCCTTTTGTATATGCAAGCTTCTCTCTCCCAGAAAATTGTGAACTTATCTTGTGCTGCTGTGTGGAATATTGAGGAGGGGTGCCTCCTATTTATACATAATTTCTACTAATAATTTAAATGAGGCATACTTCTCTTGGGGAAGAAACATAATTTTTGTTTTATATTTTCTTTTACTGTTGACACACACCAATCCAACAAATCACAGTCGACAGGGGTCCCGCTCTGTCGACCCTCAGACCATCATGATCTCCCTCAGCACCAGCCCAAACAGGTTTTACCCCGTCCAGCGACACCCGCAGAGCGAATGATGTCTCACCCAAGGCATTCGAGGGAGATATTTTGGAACCAATTTTCTATAGAATAAGAGGGGACAATGTGGCATCAATCTTAACATCTCAGCGCATCATTAACAGATCTGATTACTTAGGCATTAACATAAACAATTATCATTGTTCTTAATCACATCGCATCATTTCATTACAAATGCAGTAACCTAACTAAGGCACAAACAGATCCAGTAAAATAACATCATTAAAAGCAGGAAAATATCACATCATAGATCCATGTCACAGATTCACTTAACATTCGCCAGATGATTGCAGAAGCAGTAAGACAGTCAAAGATAAAAGAAAACAATATTTTAGATGAACTTCCTTCTTGTCATATTACTTCTGCACAATAATCCACAGATTCAAAAACAGATCCACAGATCAACAAATATATCTCAGTTCTCTACTATGCCCATTCCAATCCCCTCGACACTTACAATTCCACTTCTATTTATAGGCTTGCGCCTTTACATTCAAGGTCCACTTGGACGAATTCCTAACTAACTCTTAATTGATTCTAAAAATTCATGGCCAATATCCGCAAAATATGGTCCAAAGTACAAAAAGGTGAAAAACAATATAAAAGATATTCTAATTTCCACTTTGCGCGCTAATCTTCCTCTTGCGCAGTGTTTTTTGAGCTTGCGCAACATCTGCGATGCTACACAACTAGTGTGTCCAAAACCCCTACCAACATTTACTTGCTTTTCTCCCCAAGGTATAGATTATTCTTTCTAGGGTTTGTATGATTGATTACAATAAGTTCATCTCCTGTAGGAGGTGCAATATAAAAACAATAAGAATAGCTTTTCAAGTTGCACAAATTCCAACACTCCCTCTCAATAAGGAAGGTATTCTTCGGTCTTCATCAGAATCATGATCATCTGGGTTTCATATGTACATCTATACTATCTCTATCATATCTAAACGTATTGAAGGTTGTCTTTATGAATTGTTCTATTTGGATGTATGAGAGAAAATCTTCTGCTACCTATCTGTCTCTATTGTTGATGGAATACTTCCATGCCTGGCTAGATATCTTGGATTAGAAAATGTGTATGACCATCTACTACATGTTTGTCTCATCTATCGATGGGGTACTCCCATACCTGGTTGAGAGCCTGAACGAGTAAATGTGCACGGCCATATACTGCATGTTCGTCTCATCTATCGATGGGATACTCCCATGCATGGATGAGAACCTGAACAAATAGAGGTATCTGTGCAATAACACGGCCATCTGCTACCTCTACAACTCATCTGCCGATGGGATTTCTCCCATACCTGGTTGAGCACCTGGATGAGAAAAGGCACCTATGTGAACCTGACCATCTGCTACCTGTCTGTCTCATCTGCCGATGGGATTTCTCCCATACCCGACTGAGATCCTGGACGAGTAGAGGTACCTGGGAAAATGTATGATAAATTTCTCTCAGTCATCTCTCCCTCTCAAGGAGGAATGTGTTCTCTTCTACTCCAAGTCTTCTGCGAAAGTATTCAAATTTCACCCTGGGAAGAGACTTCATGAGAACATCTGCAGTCTGGTCATCTGTCGAAATATACCGTAGCTCGATCGCACCTTTCTTCACCATATCACGTATGAAGTGATACCGAATTTCTATGTGCTTTGACTTGTCATGAAAAATAGGGTTCACATACATCTACACAAAACTTGGGTTATCACAATGAATCACGGTTGTATCTGGAATTTGACCAAACAATCCTGCAAGAAATTTACAAAGCCAAACTGCTTCTCGGGATGCTGAACTAGCAGCCATATACTCGGCCTCTACAGTACTGAGAGCTACTGAGTTCTGCTTCCTATTGCACCAGGAAATTACTGTAGATCCAAGACTAAAACAACATCATGGAGTACTTTCCTATTAGTAGTGAATCCAACCCAATCTGAATCTATAAACCAATGCAATTTCAAGTCACGTGCTGAATCATATCATAGAACATATCCTACAGTGCCATGTAAGTATCTGAGCACATGTTTTGCATCAATCCAGTGAATCTACCTCGGTTCGCACATGAAATTACTGAGATAATTCACAGCAAAAAAAAAATCTGGTCTGGTGTTCATCAGATACATCAAGGACCCAATCAGGTGGCGATACATAGTGGGATCGATCAAATTTGAATATGAAGCATAATCTCTCAGCTTCTTCAAATTTGCATCCATAAAAGTAGCTATGGACTTGCAGTCCAACATTCTGAATCTATTCATTGTATTATGGTGTATTTTCCTTGACATAGGAAAATATCCTTCTGCCTCTGCCATACTTCTAATCCCACGAAGTAATGCATCATTCCAATATCCTTCATTTTGAACTCAAAGGCGAATTTCTTCTTACACCATATGATAAGTTTCTCGTTTACGATGAGAAACAAGTCATCAACATATAGTACCAAAATCAGTGGCTCATCATTCACAACCTTGTAGTAAAGGTTGGGGTCTGCATCACTCTTGGTGAATCCCAGATTCACCAGGAATCTATCTATTCATCCATACCAAGCATGGGGTGCTTGCTTGAGTCCATATAAAGCATTTTTTAGTTTGCATACATGAGACTCCTTTCCATGGACAACAAACCCTTCTGGTTGTTCAATATATACTTCTTCCATAATAATACCATTGAGAAAATCTGTCTTGACATCCATCTGATGCAACTTCCATCCCATAGATGAAGTAATAGAAATGATTGATCTGATGAAAGTATATCAAGCCACAGGAGAAAATGTTTCATCATAATCGACTCCCTCTTTCTGAGAGAAACCTCTGGCAACAAATTTGGCCTTGCATTTTTCAATACTCCCATCTGCTCCATGTTTGATTTTGTATAGCCATCTGGAAGTTACAACTGACTTCCCCTCAGGTCTCGGTACAATCTCCCACACATCATTTTTCATGATGGATTGATATTCTTCCACCATGGAATCCTCCCAAACTTGGTGTCTGGATGCTTCTTCATAAGTGGTGGGTTCTGAGTCAATGATGTGGCTCATCAATGCTACATAACTAGAGAACCTATAAGTTCTTTTACTTTCTCGGGAAGTACCATGTGGGGCTTCATGCCCCTCAACATCTTGTAAGGTCTGTTGTTCCCATCTAGGTCTTTTTCGGCTTACTTCCATATCTTTGGGAATATCAACTGTCGCAACTGAATCAATGGGATTGATGGGTTCATATTTCTTTGCTAATTCATTCTTAACTGAAGGGGAGTATGATCTCCTCTCCATTTCCCCATCATCGATGTCCATGTATGATCCTCTGCCTTTCCTGACAACCATTTCTTCTTCAAAGGTCACACCCCTGCTAACTTCAATTTGTCTAGATCCTCGGATATAGATTCTGTAGGGATTTGAAGATTCGTTGTATCCCACGAAAGTTCCCTTCTTTCCTGAAGGTTCTAACTCCATCATTTTCTCCTTGGGCACATGTATGTAGACTGGACAACCAAAGATTTGGAGGTGACCCACTTCCGGTTTTACTCCTGTAAAATATTCTCCAGGAGTCATGTTCTTCACTATCTTATGTGGGCATCTGTTATATACATATACAGTCTTCCTGGATGCTTCTTCCCATATGAAAATGGGTATACTTTGATCATGTATCATGGCTTTGGTTGCCTCCACTATTGTTTTGTTCTTTCTTTCAGCAACCCCATTTTGTTGGGGATTGTAGGGAACTGTAAGTTCCCTCTTAATTCCTGCTTCTTTACATAAATCATTGAATTATGTAGAGGTGTATTGTTCAATATTATCTGATCTTAGAATCTTGATCCTCTTCCCTGAAAAATTCTCAACTTGTGCTTTGAAATCCTTAAATTTACCAAGTACTTTCTCGGATTCCTTGGTCTTGAGAAAGTATATCCAAGTATTCCATGAGTAGTCATCAATGAAGGTCACATAGTAATGATATCCTCCCAATGAGGAAATTGTCATTGGGACACACAAGTCAGAGTGCACTACATCCAAGATTTCTTTCGATCTGCTCTCACTATCTAGGAAATATTTCTTGGCATTCTTTCCAAGTGCACATCCTCTACATGTTCTGTCATGGTCTACCTGTAGCACTGGTATACCTGTAACTATGTTCTTTATTGTTTGGAGAGATCTATAATTTAAATGAGCTAATTTTCTATGCCATAGATCACCCATACTTGCGGAGTCATGGACCAAGGATTGGACTGCTAGAGTGTTCAGTCAATACAAACTCTCCTCTCTCATACCAATTACTTTGGCAGTATCCATGCTTGAGTTCTTCTTCCAAGTAAGTACTTTTCCATCTAAAAATGCTACCTTATATCCTTTGTCTTCTAAGGTTGAGATGGATACAAGATTTATTTTCATACCAGGTATGTAGAGCACATCACTTAAGTGTAAAGTATCATTAGACTCTAGCTGAAGGGAGGTGGCCCTAGATCCATTCATAGTGCAGTTGGAATCATTTCCTAGTACAACTCGAAGATGAGAATCATTCTCAACTATTTCTGAGAGATTTTCTTTATACCCTGTCATGTTTGTAGATGCACCACTAGCTATGAGCCAAGTATCACTAGTGGTGGGAACGGTACCTGATAGAGCTGATATGAAGAAGAATTATGTATGATATTCATTCTTCTATTTCTGGTGATGATGATCTTCTTCTACATCAGCAGTTGAAGCTTCATGCTTCCTTTTGTGTGAACTTCAACATCTATTGACATCATTCTTCCTCTAGCGAGGTTTGTCTTCTTTGGCTTCTAGTTATGGGACCTTTTCATTTACAAACTATAATAGGTCATTTTCTTCTAGTAGAAGAAGAACCCTAGGCTTCTGGAGGATTAAGTTGGAGGCTCCTTCTAGACAATCTTCAACCTTCATACTGATCATCTTGACTGCAGATCTTGATCTGAAACCCTAGCAGAGACTAGGTCAAAACTGAAGGTTGGATTTTTGGAGAATTGACTCCACAGATAAATGCGCCCTAGATAAGAGAGCTGAGAAAAGGTAGAGTCGAGCCAAAACTGTGGAGGGATAAGGTAAAAAAATGAAACCCTAATTTTTGTTGCAGCCACAGAATTAGGTCAAAAATTGAAAATTTTCAGAATTGAATTATGTCTTCACCAAAATATGTGCCCTACTTAGAGAAACTTTACAAGTCCCTTTTTATGCCAAAAGATTGAGTGAATACCTTGAAAGATGAAACCCTAGTTTCGATAGGTTTTTTATAGAGTTTTGGCAATGGCTTCTTCTAGTACTACTCTGATACCATGTTATATTTTCTTAAGATTATAACAGTATATCTTAATTGCATCTATCAATATGATCACTAGAAGATAGACAAAGCACAGAACAATAACACAAGTATTTTTACCCTGGGAAACCCCAACAACCTTCGTCTAGAGATAATAATTATGAGATCATAGTACAATGAAGAAAGAGGAAAATAAAGGAAGTATCTTCCAAAGATAGAAACCCCAAAACAGTCTTCTCCTTCTGTATATGCAAACTTCTATCTCCCATAAAAGTATGAACTTCTCTTGTGTTGTTGTGTGTAATAATGAGGATGGGTGCCTCCTATTTATATAGATTTTTCACTAATAATTTAACTAAGTCCGACTTCTCTTGGGGGAGCAACATAATTTTTATTTTATCTTTTCTTTTACTTGCTTTTCTCCCCAAGGTCTACATTGTTCTTTCTATGGTTTTTATGATTGATTACAATAAGTTCATCTCCCATAGGATGTGCAATATAAAAACAATAAGAATAGCTTCTGAAGTTGCACAAATTCCAACTGTTGGTGGCCAAGGGCTTCTCCCAAGTCCAAGACATTGACTACAACGAGACCATTTCACCAGTTGCAAAGATGGAATCCATAAGACTGGTTTTGGCCATTGCAGCTTCGAAGCAATGGGAGGTACATCACATGGATGTGAAGAGTGCCTTCTTACATGGTGATATAAAAGAATAAATATATATGCAGCAGCCAGAAGGTTTTGTGACTAATCCATCTCTTGTGTGCAAGTTGAAGAAATCATTGTATGGGCTAAAACAAGCTCCCAGAGCTTGGTATGCCAATATTGATGGATTTTTTCTATCACTGAAATATTGTAGATGCAAGTCTGATCCAAATGTTTCTTTGAAGCTGATTCATGGTTCCTTAATCATCATTTTATTGTATGTGGATGACCTCTTGATAATAGGAAGTTCCAAGAAACAAATTTCCTCCTTGAAAGATGCAATGAACCATGCCTTTTCTACAACTGATTTCAGATTGTTAAGCTAATTTTTGGGGCTTGATATTTCTCAATTAGATCTTGGAATCAAGTTACATCGGTCCAAGTATGCTTCAGATCTACTTAAGAAGTACATAATGAATTATTGCAAGCCAAGCAAGACTCATTTCCTTTCATGAGTTAAGTTTGAAGAAGCGTAGTCAACTCCATTGGAAAACAACACCCTATATAGGCAACTGGTTGGTTGTATTCTCTATTTGACTCATACTCGACCTGATATATATTACGCAGTGAGTGTGGATTCCAGACACATGGATCATCCTCATGACATCTATTGGAGGGTGTCAAAAAGAATCCTAAACTTTGTACAAGGAACAAAAACTCATGCGATTCACTATGTTGCACAATCTAGCCTAGAGTTAGTTGGTTTTACTAAATCTGATTGGGCAGGTGATAAAAATGATAGGAAATAAACTTCTGGATAATTTTTTATGCTTGCATATGGACCAATCAGCTAGTCAAGTAATAAATAAAGTGCAATTTCACTTTCATCTATAGAGGCAAAGTACAGAGGAGCTGTGAATGCAACTACTCAATGTTTTTGGTTGCAGGGAATACTTGGTGAGTTTGTGATCGAGACAGAGACTTCTATAGTCATATATTGTGAAAAATAGAGTACCATTCGTATATCAATTGATCCAGTACTGAATTAGCAAACCAAACACATCGATATCCATATGCACTACATCAGAGGACTTGTGCATGATGGGGTCATTGATCTACAATATTGCCCTTCATCTGAGCAAGTTGCAGACATCTTCACCAAATTATTTTCAGAGAGGAATTTCAACCATATTAAGTCCTAACTTGGGATAGCCTATCATGTTGTGAAGATAGATTTAATACCATATTTCATACAGTTTTTTTCATGTCCATGTTTGAGGGAGGATTTTCCCACTTGTGGTTTTGACTCTTTTCCTTGTTTTGTATGGACAAGCAGTATGTAAAGGATGACTAAGCCTTGTTGTTAGGCCCTATATCTCTGATATTTTAATTAAATTCAGGATTAATAGGGGGTGTTGGAATAATCAATACCCATCCCAAGATTTAGGATAAAATAATTAATCTCTTTTGATTATTTCCTAGGTACTACACTTGCTAATTTGCATCCAAACCCATTTTTGAGGTAAAAATTGCCAAAACTACCTCATGGAGCGAGTTAGAAAGATTATGGATAAGATTCTTCCAACCCATAGACTTCCCAGAATGGAAACTACACATTACTGCTTTTTCTAGTCTTTCCAGCTTTTCTACAGTTTTAAGGCAAAAGCTAAAGCTAGTTTTAAGGTAGACTGCCTTGTTTTTTGAACCAACTCACCTCCATTCTTTTCCTAATATAAAAGCATGATAAAGTCAATTTTCCATCACTTATGAGTTGTACACACTCATTCATCAAATTCATGAGCCTCTTCACTGATTTGGAAAGTGCTATCCACCTATGAAAAATGTTGACTAGTTTAGTAAGCTTGCTTTTGTATTGATTCGAAAATCCTCCTAAATATTTCGAACCCTTGGAGTATCTATTGTATGAGCAGCCTACATCTATTTAATGATGGATGGTGTAAATTAATATCATCAACAGTTTGTGGATTATCACATATTCAGTCTCCTTCTTGAGTCTTCCTTGCATATTTTCAAGCAATCTTGTGAGTTCAATTGCTCTAAGCTTGGGCTTAATTTCCACACCTATAAAGTCTCCACCACTCCCAAGTGTCCTCACAAGTATCTAAAATGATACTTTGTGAAGGACTTGGTGAATATGCCTGCAATATGATCCATTAATGGATAGTATTGCAGTGCAATAACCCAATCATATATGAACCCTTGAATGTAGTGCATGTTTATCTCTTTGTGTTTGTCCATATGCCTTCGTACTGGATCTATGGAAATATAAATAATACTCTAATTTCCACTCCATATGAAAACCATACAGTGGAACTGTAGACCAAAATCTATAAGAATACTTTGCAACCAAATAGCTTGTGTAGTTGCATTAGTTGATCACCTATACTTTTCCTTGTGGATGATAAATAAATAATTGATGGCTTCTTGATTGACCAACATATAGGAATTGAGCCAAAGATGAAAACATAATTGGATGTGGACTTGTGACCAGTTCCATTGTTGACGAATTACCAACAAGATCTAGTGTGCAACCTACAACATAATGAATACCAAAAGTAGTAGTACCCTTCACATACCAAATATTTCTCTTATGGCATCTTTCCAGTATAGCTCATGAGGCTTCTGTATGTAGTTGGAAACTAATCCAACTACACAAGAGAGTTCAATCCTAGTGTGAGTGAGGTAGAGTAGACTCCCAACGAACTTCATGCACCTAACACTATCCACCAAAGGTTTAGTACCCCCATCCTCAAGCTTCACCTTAGAAATAAATGGTGATTCTACTAGCTTGCAACCTATCATTTGAAACCTAATAAGTCGATCCTAGGCATACTTAGACTATGTCATATTTATGCCTAAATCATATTGAATGATCCCAAGAACAAAAATATTTTAACCAGAAATCCGACGAGAAAATTTGACATAATCTGATGAAGTTGACCTTGCCATCAGATTTCACCTTTGTAATTACGATTTTTTTTACTTTTTTTTTAATTACTCCAGTTTTCGGTGGATATTCAATGGTCATCGGAAATCCGTCGATAGTCGTCAGTAATATGATGACTATCGTTGGATATTTGACTTCTGTCATCGAAAATACGACACCAATATTACAATGGTCACTATATTAATTTCGTCGGACATCCGACAAGAAATAATTTTTAGAAATTATATATTAGGAATATTCTGACATGTTTTCTATACAAGCGACGGTTTGTCGAAGTTATACTTATCTTCGTACAGACTATTTTAGATACAAAAAGGAACAATTATTTCAATTGTTACTGTGATTAAAAATAGTGAAGTGTGGACCTTTATTTTTTAATATCAATAATCATTAGTCAAGCTTGGTATCAGAAAATGTAAGAACATAACAATATTCTTGATCCACATGATCAAAATCATGAATTGCTTTCTAGATTGTGAGATGGACTGAAATAAAGGGCGATGGGAAATGCTATTGTCCATGTATTCAATGAAGGGGATTTAAAAGGAGAAGGATAAATATCACAACAACAACAAAAACATTGCAGAGAATATGGACATGCTAAGGGGGGACATCACTATCATCAATTGGTAAGTTTTTCATTATATATGTTTTTATATTGATTGGTTTTGTAAATTTCGGTATCATTTTAATATTTCTTATATTAACTAATATATTTTGATGGTTTCATGTAATTATAAATGAAATAACTCTTATGACATATCTCCTGGAGGATGTGCTTTCAGAACAAGTGTCGATGGAGCATTGGGCTATGAATAATGAAGAATTAGTTAATGATCATATTGAAGAAGATGATCATACTGATAACATAGTTGAATATGATAGTACAAATACATTGATCCATGATAAATTCAATGTTATAATGGATGATGCTGCTGCTGATGATGATGATCATGAAAATGATGAATTTGATGATGTTCATGATTTACCTCTTCTTGAGAAGGCATACAAACTCCTTTATGAAGGCTCCAACGCAAATCTTCTCTATGCTATATTGTTGATAATGAATTTGAAGGTTATGTATGGCCTTTCAAAAACATCAGTCACACAAATGTTAAGGAATGTAATATATTCCATCACATATATATGATTGTGATAAAGGTTATCTTTGTTCCTATGATAAGTTCATTGTTAATTCATAAGTAAAATTAATACAGATGAAACATGTTTAATTAATATGGTGTGTGTGTGTGTGTGTGTGTGTGTGTGTTTATACTAGGGGAATTGACAACTGGGGACTGGGCTGGTACTCACGTGACACGAGGTCCAGGGATCCATTCCCACTACCACTATACCCCTAGGTGACCCACAACAACCCGCAAGCATGGGACACGAATAAGCTCGAGTGTGATTTGAATTCATGACCTACTTTACAACATGTGACTTCATATCAAGCAAATCGACAATGAGCCACACCCGTGCGGGCTAATATTATTTATATATTATATTAACTATTTTCTTATTTTAATTTGTTTTAGCTTGATGATTGAATTTTTGTTACCATTGTCAAATATTTTACCTCGCACATGTCAATATTTATTTGTCATCATGAAATAAATTAGAATGTAGTATGAATAAATTGATGCATACCCCGATGACCATATTGTATATTATAAACAACATGAATCTAAACATAATGTCCCGAATTCCATATGAGTAGATATCGAACAGATCAAGTAACAAAAAAGATTCCTCACAAGGTTCCTTGTTATATTCCCATTATTCCATGTTTGCAACGACTATTTAGTTGCAAAAACATAGCACAAATTATGGATTACCATGCACATAATAGAATTCAAGATGACATTCTTCGAATGCTTGTAGATGGTTTTGCATTTAGAGATATGGAGGAAAATGGCCATAGTTTAAAGAAGAGCCTCGTAATGTTAGGCTTTCTTTGGTAGCAGATGGTGTCAATCCATATGCAAAGAAGAGATCTATTTATTCGATGTGGCCTATTTTTTTAATCAACAATAACATTCCTCCATGGTTGTCAATAAAGAGGGAGCACATAATGTTGGCAATGATTATTCCAGGTATGTGTATACAACAATTATTTTTAATATAGTGGCATCTCATTTGTCATATTTTGTTGCATAATGTCATTATTTTTCTTTTACTGTTGTGTATTATTTATGTATCTTAGTGGTTGTAATAATTATATATTTTATATGTTCAAATCAATCAGGTAAATACTAAGTTAAATGTATGAATGTATATATCGAGCCTCTTATTGACGAACTACTAAATCTATGGAATGTCATCAATATGTATGATGTATCTAGACCAATACGACAAAGGTAATTTCAATTCCATGCAATGCTTGTATGGACAGTACATGGTGCCCCAGCGTTAACCCATTTTTGCGGTATGTAATTATAAGGTCGACTTTAATAATATTTAATTTTATGAAGTTAATAAATTATGCATGCATGCTTTTTTAAATAATCCATTCATTTTATATAATTATAATTGACAATGTTAATCCACTGAATCTCTTTGTAGGTATTCAAACAAAGCAAAAATTTGCATGTCCAGTTTTATCAGAATTCTAAAGCCTTGATGGCAACATGAATTCCATAAATAAGCTAAGAATCAAGCACACAATTAACCTCACTAGGAATTGCAGAGAATTAACATAAGGAGAGAAGAAGAGGAATTAATAAACACACATTAATGAATGATCAATAAATAATAACTGATATTATTACAATGGTAATACATCCTTATAAAAGAGATTTGAGTTTATGGAAGACAACCCATAGGTGGCTAAAGCACTTCCAAAATCAGTCAAGGACCTCACGAATTAACAAAAGCATGAGTGCGTTGTCAAGAGTGATGGAAAAACATGCTAATCCTAGAATATGGAGAGAAAGTCATGGAGGATGGGTTGGCAACAAAAGATACCAGTTTCCTAGTTAACTAATTTTACCTTATCCACAGAAAAGCTGGATAAAAGCAAAATAAGGAAAAATCTGCAGGAAACCACAGTTACTAATTCTGGGAGTTCGTAAAGTGAACAAGATCAACCCAGAATCAGAAATAAAGCATTCCTAGGGTATGTATGGAATGCGTTGACTTTAAGGTGAAAGTGGATGCCAACTAATTAGCTAGTGGGTGGGAATTTAATCAAATAATGATTAACTATTTTATCCTAAGTTATGAGTGGGTTTAATAATATCCCAACACCCCCCTTTAAGTCTGACATTATGATGGTATGTCAAAAATTTATGTGTATATAGAGCCCAACAACAAGGCTATGCTCACCCTTTATCAATCGTTATGTCCAAAAAATATGAGGAATGAGGCAAAACCACATGGGGAAAACCCTCCCTCGAGATAGGACATGAGAGGAAAACCAAAAAAATGTTGTTGATGCTGCTCCAAACTAAATGCTGATGTTTGGAGGAATCTTATCACCTAGATCAAGGACAGCTGCAGGATGGAAACTAGGACCATGTAGAACAACTGAGATCCAATGATGTGAAAGATCTTGAGAGTTGTAATTAGCTCCAATGTGATGGAATGACTTGAACTCTGAACCAATAGAGATGAAATCAGCTCCAGATAGGTGAAATAAGAGTCCAAGTGAATGTATGAGGTCTCCAACTTCATTTACACAGAGAGGATGCGTGCAAGTGATCATGTAGGAACATAGAGAAGGCAGAGGATGAAAGAGTGTGAATGCATGGGCCATGCTTAACAACTACACCATAAGGGAACCACTTTGGATTTATATACACTTATTCTTGAGTGTTGACATCAATTACAACCTTATTCAACACAAACACTAAAATCAATGCACTATAGTAAAAACATTGTTATGTACAACTTAGTATATATTTATTGACTTTACGAACACTCAAATCTATGCACAAATCAATTTTTAATTTAAATTGTAGAGAACATAGAATGCATATATTGTAAGACTCTGTAGATCTCTCCTTCTCCCTCTCCCTCTCCCTCTCTATCCCATTTTTATCTTTCATTTTCTTGTACAGAAATAACTCAATTCACTATTGAGAAATAATTCACATTCGTCAAGAGGGTAGAAGCCATTCCCAATTTATACATATTGTCCTAGTAGAAAATGAGAAAGGCCCTCATTCTGCATGAGAAATATTTAGTAGGCAAGTTTATTAGCCTTTATCCTAGTCCTCTAATGATTTAGGAATGGATTTCAAATCATTGGGATCCAAAGGTTGAAGGTAAGATATATGGATTTGCTTGTGATTTGTTTTTATTTTATTTTATTTTATAGTAAGGAGGAGAAATATCGTATCTTTATATCTGAATGTTATTTCATGGGATCCAAATGAATGTTCCTCTCCTATTGAACCCTAGGTTTTGACCTATAAATGGATATATGTGTATCCATTATGTGGGTTAGGCTACTGCACCTTCCCATAATCTTCTGGGGTGACTATAGTCTTAAATATATTGGAGACATGTTAGGATATTTTATTGACTAAGCTGAGCCGAAAGGAAGTATCTACTCTTATGCTAGAATTTGTGTGGAAATAAACCTGGAGAAAGGAATTCTGGAGGTAATACAACTCAATATGGAGGTTGGAGTCATCTGCAAGCCCTATACTATAAGCATACTCCCTTCACATGTAATTACAATCATGAGTATGGAAAATTTGCAAAGAGTTGTCAAAGAAATCAAGAAATCAATCCCTTTCTAAGTAGTCTCTAAATCCAAATAGTGAAACAAAGTAGGATTTTTCAAGAAGGTATCCAGAAAGCATAGGAATCAGTAGTCCAAGGTCTCAAAGATGACCAAAATACCACATTTTGGTCCATCCAACCCCTCTAGTAATAGATATGAGGATCTTGAAGGTCTAGAGGAAACTGAAAAGGAAGGGGTTGAGGTAAATCCATTAAAGACAGAAGAGGTACCCTTTGAGTGAAAAATGGCAACTCCTTTGGCAGAGAAAGCTTGAATGGAAGAAGAGAAAGCATAGGAAGAAGAGGAGGATCAAGAGGAAAAAACAAAATACTTAGAGGGTGAACAGGAGGATGAAGAGGACATAATCATGGAGGAGGAGGAGGAAGCAAGGAATCCTCCTACTAAACCCCCAATGCATTCACCTAAAATATCTAAATCAACTTCTTTTGTTGAAATTCTAAAGAAAGGTTCGTGGCCCTCTCCTCCCCTTGTTAAACCAATCCAAGAATGAAGAGAAGAAGAGTCAACATCAAATATCTCTATTTACCAATTAACTCTATATTTTACCCTACTTAAGGGGGGTAAGAACTCCATTAAACTATTAATTATGTATTGTTTATACATTTTACCATGCAAGCATTTTGTTAGAATTTATTGGTATAATTAATAAATAAATAAAAAATGTGAAAGTAGGAAATATTGTTGGACTCCAGGCTCTCATCCCTTTTGTGAGAAGAGAAAATATCTACAAGATTAGTAAATCCCACCAAAAAAATATACTATAAAGATTTAGCCAAATCCTTCTTTACATAGTACAATCTTCTGTCAACCAAATAAAAAATTGTTCACATACACTCTACAACATTAAAATTAAAATCAACATCCTCAATACTAGAAAACCGTTAACAAGATAAGAAAAAAATCATAATAATCTTGATACAAATTTCAAAACCTATATGATGTAGTTGTAAATATGCCCTTTTAAATATAAGAAATAAAAAATAAATAAATAAAAAATCATAAATTCATAGAAAATCATTAAATTTATTTTTCCATTGACATATTACATATACTTTTCCATGGGCATATTAGGTATACTTTTCATTGGATATCTTTTGAAAGTGGTCATTTCAAATAAAAAAACAATAATAATAAGTTACATTGTGAAGGTTAACCGATGTGTTTTTCATAATAATAATCAAATAAAAAAAATCTAATATTTTTAAATCTTACTTTTCTTTTTTTCTTAAATAGTTTAAAAATAAACTTTATCTTAATATATATTTTTTTAAGTTGTATAGATCTATTATATTACAAAGGAAAAAAATACATAGTTTGACTTGGCTACCTGAGGTTTAAGGAGGTGAAGCCCCCTCCACATCCTCTCAAAAGGTAATGGTCCTCTAACAGAAATAACGTCTAAGATGTCCATGGCTGTAAGTACGGGCCTGAGGCCCACTGGTTGAGACATAATTACAGTAATGCATCATAAAACCAACATGGTCATATACTTAAGCGTAGACAAAGATTTCCATAGCAGACATGAAAACAGACATAGTTCCATGGTTTATAATTAAAAACAGACCAAAACCACTAATGTCTTGACCAAAAAAACCTGGGTGACATGTCCATTAAACTGGAGGAATTTCTTCAGTGATGGGGCAGGCCCATATTTCTTCCTGCAACAGAGTAGGCACGTTGGTGGTGGCATTCGGGGCCAGAGAAAGCGTATGTTGCTACTGCTCAAACTGCTGGGCTGACATTTCCTTCAGATGTTTGAAGAGAGGCTCAACCGTAGAGGGGACGGGAAAGGGCTTGACCCGAGGAGCTTCGGTTGAACAACCGGTTGCACTGCTGCTACCACTGAGACTGGTAAGAGCCCGAATTCTAGATTCGTTGCCACTAGCACCACCACCTTGTGCATGACCCCCATCCTTCATCCTACTCAGATTAGAGATGCCAGCCATGCCTTTCCAAGCAAAGGAATTGTCCATAGCCGTAAGCTGAGCTTCAATCTCTATGATTTTAGGTTTCATGGTATGAACAACAACCTGAGCCTCGGACCAATTGCTGAGCATATCCTCCACTAGGTTGCAAAGCATGGTCTTCATCATCCAATAATGATTAATTTGGCTACCATCCTCACTAGTTGAGAGCTTCTGGTTGGGGACCCGAGTCTCCCAAGCTTCAACTAAAACACGGACACGCAGAGAGATGTGAGGTTCGTAATCCGCCAAGGTCAGACCACTACAGCCATGCTAGGATTTTCCTCTCTCGGAGCTAGCTCTCCTTGGATTTCCTCTCTCCCGGGACATGGCGACCAACTTGAGCCTGAAACCAACTTGATAGGGAACATTCTTTTCTGCAAAAAACTGATAAAGCACAGACACGGATACACAGAGAACCTCCTGACGTGCAGCAAGCCCAACAATGCTTTTAGCCGAGCCATAAATCATGATGTATTTCAGAACTAGACGCCTGTCATTTGATGTACCTGCAAGCATTAACATTCGAAGCAGAGCCATGAAAGCACCTAGGAGGACAGACCTTCGCCATCACGAGTCACATGAGCCGAAGTGACAGAGAGAGTTTCTCCCATGCACAAAGAGATTTGAATGTTCTGGAGGGGTGAGCTATCGCTATGGGTGTCAGTGATGGGCTCAAGGAGGGCGCCACGTGCTCTTTGCGATGGTCGGAAAGAGGCACAACTGTCGCCTGAAATATCACCCGCATTCGGGAAACTTTATCTTAATATTAAACTTTATATCAATATAATATTTAAAAAATGACTTACAAAAAATTCATAAAAAGAAACAATAATAAAATACTTTGTATATAAGTATAATGAAACTATAATTAAGAAAAGTTGTGTGCAACTTAGTCCCTGTCTTAAAACATACAGACAAAAATCAATATTAAACAATATTAAAATGATCTTTATAAACAAATATTTTTCAAATAAAAACACACTTAAATTATAAATGTCAAATTGACAAACTTTCAACATACGATAGAAGATTAAAAATCTCACCCAAGAAAAGCCATCTTAAAACTAAAAACTATTAGGAAAATCCAATCCACATATACATGAAAAGACAATTGGAAGTAAGGAAATATCATTCATGAAATATTGAGATTGAGAATAATTTTGGGTTTTAGGAGACTTATGATTTCCTTCAAACATTCTATTTCTATTTCCTTATTTTGTATCTCTTTTTGCTCAAAGTAAGAGCTAATAACATATCCATTTATACCTATTACATCAAACAAAAAACATGAATCCCTTGGTACTTCAAAAGTTGTTAAAATGTTCTTCCTATAAATTATAGATAGCTTACTATATTTCCCACAACTAGGCAAGGAAATCCCTTCTTTGAAAGGGTAAATGAAATCCCACTTCAATTGCAATGCAATGTGGCTCTATATTGATAGCTTGATTATAGTACTTCTATTATGTTTCCTAATCCAACTTGCCCTGTTCGTTTCATCCTATGATGAATATTGCAAATATTTTCACAAGACAATCTCAACCTATTTAAAGCATAACACAACCCAACCAATGTCAAAATGGATGCAATTCTGTGTTTCAACTAGTTGGGTAGTGCAAATGACCTATGATCACCAGAATACCACCTTACATAATTGACAAAATCTACATGGAAGAGAAATGAGTAATTAGTCGGTTGAGGTACTCAACCTAGATACTGGATAACACTTGAATCTATGCATCCATTAACTATGAGTTACACATTACGAATTGATATTCTAGAAGAATTTACTTACTATTTTTATCAGATACCTTTTTCATCTCTTCAAACATCTTCAGAGTTTTTTGTTTCCTAGAATCATAGATGCAATCCATTTTTTCTTGCATTGAACATTGCTCATATGGGACAAAGACTGGCACCAAACTTTGACTTTGCAAAGCTTAAAGCAATGAGTTTGTTTTCTTCTAAAAAATTAACAGTTGATGCTTTCAACAATCAATGGCTGGCTGAAAACACCTTCTAAATCTTCCAACACCTTGAAATTTTAGACAAAATGAGATTTCAGACATTGTGTATGTCCTTGCCTGTGTGAATGTTTATTCCTCCTCGGTTCCACTACTTCGAACACCAAAGAACATCTCAGCTTCAATACTTTTGATTACAATTTTTCCCCATTTATTTTGGAAAACATGCAATCTCTAGGGGAAAAGACTTGAGGAAAAAATTCTTGTGTAAACAAATCGCTGAATGCAATTCGGCCCTGGAGAAGAAAAGGATTTAGTTTCCACGTTGAGTAGAAAGCAGAAAAAAGAAAAAAATTGAAACTTTAACATAAAACAAATCTTTAATAAGGGGTTGCAATTTGATAATAGAATACAAAAATGTGTTACTAAACTCACTCAAAATATCCTTCCATGTATCATTGGAACAACCATTGTTTCTACTATTCTGATTACATGTTTTGGATTTGTTGAGTCCACCTTGCTTTGTTCATAGATTGTTAGTGTAACACATTTCTTCCTCATCTATGGATAATTCGTCTTCTTCTTCAGGAACATATCCTCATCTGTTACATTGGATTACTTGTACATAATTTCTTGTAATCTCATGAATGTTAGTCCCCAAGTAAGGATCAAATTTGGAATCATCATTTGAAGGCACTTTGAAGGTGTGTTTGAAGTAGCTTAGTGCATCATTAGATTCTTCTATAAGACTGGATATGTAGTTCTCAGATGGTAAACCTTGTACTAAGGTCTCACTTTCTCTTTTAGTCATATTTGACTAGTGTTGTTCTCTAGCTCCCATCACATTTTTAGTTTTGAATGCAAATGCAATATTCTCCTAAAAACATTCTTGGCTGGAGAAGAGAGGGAATAACACCATAGAAGGACCACCATGTTGAGGCTACAACAATTATCACCATTGCAATAGTTGTATCTCCATGTTGCATCTACACCCAAGGAAATGTTGGAGAGAAGGTGGAAGGACATGAACTCATTATCTCAGCCTTAGATAATGAGGATGTGTTATCAGACATGCTAAGGCAGTACCAAATCTAGTATAATGGCCATTTTGTAATTCCAGCGTATATTATATAAGGAGATGTTAGAAACCAAGCTAAAATGGTACAAAAAGTTTCAAAATTGTATTTAATGCACAAATGATAGAAGGATACATCGCTAGAAGAGTTGCATCCAAATTCATTAGAGTGACGGTTTCTATTTTAAAGCAATGGTTAGAAGAGTTGGTTCCAATTCATCATAGTGACATCTTTCCTTGTAGGAATAATGGAATAATTACAATCAATCTAATTCCCAATGTCATCTGTAATTGAGGACAAAACCACTAACATTGATATCCAATTAGCTTACAATGCTTCAAAATTTGAATCCAAAGACTGCAAGTTGAAAAATAGAAGCCCAAACTTAGAAAAAAACAACACAAAGAACCTAAAATGTTCTTAGAGTCTTAGACTAGAGTTTGATTGAGCATTTGGCCTTGGTACATTAAACTTTTATTGCAATTAGTTCCTGGTGTGCAATGCCCTGATGAATGTTTTAAGCTAGATAAGATATCAAACGAGAGACCTTATAAAATAAAAAAATAAAAAAATCATCCCAAATTGCTACTTCATCATCTGTGCTAGAGTAAGAAAAAAAATTAGTGAATGAAACAATCATGCATAAGAAGCACTGGTGACTCATGACTGAATGAAATGAGAAACAAAAAATATTATTTACTCTTTGAAGATAACAGTTGCAGCATCCAAAAGAAAATCCCGAGCAAGTTCAGGACTATTTACATGCATTTGTGGCCATGAGCTTTCACTATCTAGATCATTGCCCTCGTTTTCATTTGAATCTTCATCTTGACAGTTGTGTCAATCATGTGCATCAATTCCCTCGAGGCTTCATGTATTCCAGGGAAAAAAAATGTAAATATTTTGCGCCAGTGAGTTTAGTTGTGGTGGTTCTAGATCGCAATTGTTGGGCATGATGAAAAGATTGCACCAACAACCCAAACATCATCATCATAAAAAATATGGTTTGCATGACATAATGAAACGAGATGAGCTTTGCCAAGGAGATTTTCAAGCTAGAATAGGGATGAACTTCAGACATAGAAATTATTTTTCTGTCGAATATACTATAATTAGAAAATGATGATAGAAGGATCCATGGTTAGAAGAGTTGGCTCCAAATTCATCAGAGTGACAGTTTCCATTATATATCAAAGGTTAGAAGAGTTGATTCCAAATTCATCATAGTGACAACTTCCACTACAAGAATAATTGCAGTCAATCTAATGCCCAACGCCATCCTAAACGAGCAAAAAAACACTAACATTGATATCCAATTAGCTTACATTGCTTCAAACTTCGAATCCGAAGTCTACAAATTCCAAAACAAAAGCTAGAGCTTAGCAATACACCAGCAATAGCACAGATGGCAAACTTGGGACATATACCAGCTAATGGGGCGCAAGGCAATACACCAGCATCAACGTGTAATGCAAACGAGGGACATACGCCACCAGCACACAGCAATACACTAGCACATAATGTAGATCAGGCCAACAGCAATATACATCAGCATGGCACCAGCAATACACCAGCGTCAGCGCGGAGGACATACTTGAGACATACACCAGCGAGGGGGGCGCAAGACAATACACCAGCGTGTGATACAAATCATGCCAATGACAACATACCAGCATTCGGGGGAACGGCAAACGACAGGTCAGTTTTTAGTGTTTCAACAACATAGAATTGTTTAGATAGCATTGATTCACATATGAACCTGGACATTACATTAATGAATAAGGCAAAAGATACCTTAGCACATAGGGAAAACGTAGGTAATAATAGATCGAGGTTAAACCCCAGCGTGGGAATAAATACAACTACGCAGAACAATACATCAGCGCATAGGACAAATGATGGGAAGAAATTGGTGAATCTCTCCAGCCACACACTAGATAGTGCTGAATCCACTATTTTGAAAAAAGGTCTCAATTTTGCCATAGCCCCTAGAACCATTCCCCTTGAATCCATTATCTGCAACATTGAGGATAGCATCCAAAATTTGAACACTGTTCATCAAGAAACAATAAGACAGGAGTGTGCCTTAGTTTTGAGAAAATCCAAGCCACCCAAGCCCAACATTACAAAAGAAGAAGAACGTGCCTTAAGAAACTTGAGGGCTAATGAAGACATAGTTATTCTTAAAGCGAACAAAGGAGGAGCCACTGTGATTTTGGATAGGGCAGACTACAATATTAAAATGCTTGACCACCTCACCAATAGTGGAAGCTATAGGAAACTAAGTAGAAATACCATCTCTAGAGTAACTAAAGAAGTCAAAAAAGTGATTTTGAACTCCAATTTGGATGATCATTTGAAAAAACGCCTTATCCCCACTAGAGACATCACTCCCAGGATTTACGGCCTACTCAAAATCCACAAAGAAGGAGTCCCGCTCCGTCCTATCATCAACACTATAGGATAGATCCAGTTGATCATACACAATTCAGAGGGGTTTATAAGATCCCTTGCTCGTGCAAGATCAGCTATATAGGTGAGACGGGACGTTCTTTCCACACGCGGCTTAAAGAACATGGGGCGGACATTAGAAAAGAACGTATCCGTTCCTCAGCCCTAGCGGAACATGTGGCCAAAACCAAACATCACATTTGCCTAGAAGACACCATTATCCTCGCGAAAGAAGACCACTATTTTAAAAGAAAATTTAGAGAGGCCTTAGAGATTACCAAACTCCCACACAACCTAAACAGGGATGGTGGCCTCGAAGTGAGCACTAGTTGGCTTCCCTCTATTCTCAGTCGGAAAGGCCACTCGGTCCCTTAACCGTTTTCCTTCTGCCCCTTTTCCTCTTTCAAGCCCTTCCCCTTTATCCCTTTGTCCTCCTTCCTTGTCCTTAATAAAACCTTAATTTAAATTACCCTAAAAATTTAAAAATTTAAATTGAAAGATCATTTTAAATTAGTTTAAAAACTTTAGGGTTTAAAAATAATTTAAAAACCTTTAAAATTCCTTTTATTTCTCCCTAAGTTTAGACATATTAAGAGGCATTAAAATTAAAATAAAATTTGTTATTAATAATAAGAAATTTAATGACTTTAGGATTTTAAAATTTATTATCAAGGTTTTTAAATTTGTTATTAATAATAATAAATTTAAAAACTTTAAGGTTTTTTAAAATTATTATTAAAGTTTTTTAAAATTTAACAAATCCTAAAATTAAGCTAAAATGAACACCTTTCAATGAAAATTTAATTATAATTAAAATTCATTAATAAATTTAATAATTATTATGTGGTTTTTAAAATTGTTTTTAATAATAATAAATTTAAAAACTTTAGGTTTTTAAATTTATTATTAAGGTTTTTAAAAATTGTTAGTAATAATATTAAATTTAAAACTTTAGGTTTTAAATGGTTTTAAAACTTTAAGGCTTTTAAAATCAATTTAAAAACTTTAGGGTTTGAAAATAATTTTAAAAATCAACATTTCAACCTTTGAAATCCTAAAATTAAGCTAAAAGATCACCTTTCAGTAAAGCTTAATTATAATTATAATTATAATTCATTAATAATAACAAATTTATTAACTTTAGGGTTTTTAAATTTAGTATTTGGTTTTCAAATTTGTTATTAATAATAATAAATTTAAGAACTATAAGTTTTTAAAATTGTTATTAATAATAATAAATTTTAAACTTTAGGTTTTTAAAAAATTTAGGGCATTAGGTGGGTTTTTTAAAAATCAATTAAAAACAGTAGGGTTATAAATAATTAATATCAACATTTCTCCGTAATAAAAATTTTAATACTGTCTTAATTTAGCCATTGTAAAATTTTTAATAATATAAACATTTCCTTTTCCGGATAAATAGGTTTAGAGATTAATTTTTCCGCACACTTTGAAATTAAATAAAATTAAAAAAATTTCTTTTTGACCTAGCAAACCCTAGTCTCCGCGGTCGACCTTAGACTTTCTACCCAGCTCCAGTATTTAACATTGGTTCTCACTCTCTCCACATTCGACTTTATCCTGATGATGGATCCTGATATGGATTCGAAACGTCGATTTGGTTATTTCGATACTGTGGTTTCTCCGATTACATCACCTATAACCTATCACCACAGAAATTTAGCAACAGAAACACAAAGAACCTAAAACATTGCTTAGAGTCTTAGACTAGAGTTTGATTGAGAATTTGGACTCGGTGCATTAAAATTTTATTGCAATTAGTTCATGGTGTGGAATTCCCTAATGAATGTCGTAAGCTAGATAAGATATCAAACGAGGGACCTTCAATAAAATACTCAAAAAAAAAAAAAATTGCCACAAGGTTGAAAAGTAGCACAACCCTTTTGCAAACTTAGCAATCCTTCTATTCTCTATGGCCGAACTTGTTCCCCCACAAATGAAAACACATGGGAATTTAAGCTGGTATGTATGCGATCAATGGGTCCTTAATGGGAATCCAACTATACAAGGATTATTTGACTTCTTGCAGGCTAAAGGCTTGAAATTCTGCTTTGTGTCATGTGGGAAAGCATGGTTGTATGACACCATATTCCCCCCAGTGGTAGACATGGTTAAAGATACCCCAAATTGTTACCATTTTGACACTGTTGTTGATTGTGAAAATGAAGAGGAAACGACATCACCTTTCCCACAATGTCCATGTCCTTTTGTTATGTCAAATGTTATAAATGTATATTAATGTTCATGCTAAAAGGCCACTAGTTTTACTTTATTTCTTCATAGTTATTTAACTTCCATGTATTTGTGTATATCCATTAAAAAAGGTTTTGTACATGGTAATCTAATTTTAGGACCTTATTAAGGATTCATGTTTTCAACTTAGATGACCATTTGAATCTTTAAATGCATGTTAATAATACCTTGGAAATTTATTAATATGGATTTGATCTCATATATACTATTAGAGGAAAGTGCCATAACATAAGAAAAAACTTGTAATATTTATATATAAAAGAAACAAAACTTAGGTCTTTAATATTGAGCTAGCTATGATAGGTATGACATAATTGCCTATACGTCTAGTGCCTTCAAGCCCTGCAACCTACTCTTTTAGTGTCTTCAACTTATCGCAACTCAACCTTGTGACCCTCAAAGAATTTGGAAGCATATTTTTCACAATTGATCCATCTTAGATCAATTTCCTAGATGCATAAATCCTTCATATAAAATCTAATTAAGGTTCTTTTTTAACCATACAAAATATCTTGATGAGTAGAAGAATATAGAATGTCTACAAAGATATTTGAATGAATGATTTTCTTTTTATCACTCCTCCAAAAATGAAACTATGCATATTCACTCTAACTTATCTTTGAAGATGTTTAGCTACCTCAAAATATAATAGAATGAAAAAATAATAATAAATTAATGAATAGATCACCTATAATAGAAAGAAAAAAAAACTGAATAAATCACAAGAGAGTATTCACAGAAATTAATAAAGTAATGAACATATCACAAGAAAGCATTAGCCATTTTACACAAGAAAACTAAGTCATATAAATGAGCATAATGAGCATAAATCCAAATCCTAGGCTCTATCAGAGAGGAATCAAATCTTTGTAAGTGCAAACCTCTTCTTAAGGATTGTACTCAATATATCGGCTATAAACCCCCTCTCCGTGCAATAAGACTGATGTATTTTATTTTTCCTTCAAAAAGTTATCTTTTAATATTTTTATACAAAGACAAGTCAACATTTAATATTAACTTTTATTTTTTATTTTAATATTTTATTTTCTTAAATTGCTAATCAATATTATTTTCATTGCATTATAATATTCTAATCAATAGTATAAGTAATACAATTATATTTGTTGATTAATTTAATATATTTAATTAAAAAAATTAGAATGTCATTTATCTAAAAAAAATTATATAAATACTAATTACTATGAATATTACATTTAAACCTCTCCATGTAAATCTCTCCTAAACATATTGAACTTGAAAATTGACCTTAAAATTTTTCAGATTCTATATTGCTTATCAATAAATTGATCCAAAACAATAAATTGATTTGTAGTGGAACTTTATACATATATATAATCATTACCATCAAGTATAGGTCACACGTTATGTTCATTTCGAGTGGTCATAGGCCATAAGTTCTTAGTTTACAGTTAGTTGTTAGCGAGGTAAGTTGGTCATAAAAAAAAATATTCTTATTTTATTTGTTACATTCAATAACACTCTATCTTATAATAATGTCATTAAACTAAAAAAGTCATTAAACTAAAAAGAATATTAAACACTTATATATGATATGTATACTAAAATCAAATTTGATTTATAAAACTTTAACGGAATAAGGAATCCACGTCATGTTAGTTGTAATTATTAATCTGTTCATAACTACTCCACCTTACTATTAAAATAAAAACTTAAAAATCAATTATAATTTATAATTAAGTTCATAATTACTCCACCTCACTATTAAAATAAAAACATTAAAACTTGAATATAAAATGTTAGCATTGAGTAATCCATTTTTCAAAAGAAATAAAGTTTCTGCATTATTATTATTTTTTCGTAAATTTAAATGAATTGTCATATATATAAAAACTCTAACAACTTAAATATATTTTCCTTTTAAAATTTGTTTACCGAATTTTGTCACCTACCAATATAATATTGAATTACAGATAAGGAAGAAATCGAAAATAGTCGAAATGGTGCAAGAATTGATTAATGCAGGGTATTGAAGAATGCAGATATCGCTGGATTTGGTTTTGATAAATGTACAGTTGGCTCAGGTATGGTTTCTGAAGGACTGAGCAGGAGAGGGCTGAATATAAATAGTGAACAGGATTCGAGAGAATTCAAGTTCGATATATCTGGTCTCAA
This sequence comes from Pseudotsuga menziesii, assembly GCA_001517045.1. NCBI lineage: Eukaryota > Viridiplantae > Streptophyta > Pinopsida > Pinales > Pinaceae > Pseudotsuga > Pseudotsuga menziesii. The sequence continues at coordinate 617,182 of LPNX010790061.1, read as the reverse complement.
TGCGCAGGTCTTGATAGAGTTGGATTACATTGGTTCTCCCACAGATGAGCTCTTTTATAAAGGCTAGCTGCGTCCCCTCTATACCCCTCTTCGTATTCAGATGCGGCAGAAATTGGAGAAATTGGTATGCTCTGAATCTCAGCAAAAGATATTGGAAGAAGATGTCAGGACTAAGAGTGAGACCAGTCAAAACATTCGAAATGGTAAGAATAGTTTTAGCTATTGTTGCATTACTTTACTGGGAGATATGGCAAGGAATTAGGATTCCAGGCTCCATCCAGGCTCCATGCAAGTTCTTTGATGTTACTTACCAGTATAGATCCATCTAAAAGGGGAGGGGATGATCAAACTAGATAAATCTTTTTTAGAGTGAAAATGTGTAATTCAATGTTTATGATTTTAGTTTATCTAATTTATGTTGTACAATTCTAAATAATTTAAATTTAATTTAAGCTGACAAGTTATTTTTAATAATAAAAAAATTTACAGAGAACACTTGTCAACTCTAGGATGAGCACGGAAAGAGTTACACATCTCTCCCCTAGTGTTAATGCACCTCTTCAATGCAATTAGAATAATATTTATATTTTTAATGATTGGAAGGAATTAGGGTTCCATACTTGCAATTCTTCAGATGTTACTCCTTGTAAAGTTGGTTGCAAGGAGTTGAATGAAACTTACAACAATGACTGTCAACTGGCATTGGATTGTAGTCAGTATAAAAAGCTACTGGAATCTACCCACTCACAACAACAGACATCATTACCCACAAGTTCAAAGCTTCGAAGGAATTTGTAAAATCTGTTTTGTCAAAGGCCTCCAATACCAGACGGACCAACGACCATCACTCTCAGAATTTTATCAGCATTTGGGAGGATAGTATCAGGAATCAAAAGGATGAAGCAACGGTGGGACGTAGAAGATTTCCCAGAGAAAAATCACATCCGAGTCTTGATAAGCCCGGGGATCTCTTTTGATACCTAAACCCAATTCAAAATCATCCAATTCTCCCAACGGTGCAGTAGTCTAAAAAGAACCATGATCAGTACTAATTTAGACATAAAATAGAAGAACTATTCTTATTAGAAAGAATGTTGGAAGATTCTTTGGGAACACATGTTTGCAAAATTCCGATTCTGCACAATGCGGAATAATAAACTCTTAAACAGAATCGAAATAGCAATACCAATAGATCATACCTCCAGCCATTGATGCTATTGACTTGCTGTAGAAGATTTCCCTGTTCCACAAGCTTCAGCTTCTTGTACGGCGCTTCCAAGCTCTGCTTTCTCCTTCTTGATGGTGTAAAACTGAAGAGGATTGAGATAGTGAGCTTGGGGACCAACAAGGGTTTTAAATAGCCAAGCTCCCATCAAGCTTCTTATGGCTATGTGTCGTATGTTCCACAGATCTAGGTGATGGACCACTCCAAAAGCTCCCAACAAGAAAACGTTTGCCATACCAAGTGAACCGTTGGAGATCTTGAGGAGCCGCTGAATGAAGATGAACCGTCAACCTTGCCGAACGGACGTGGGAGCTTACATTCTCCCACTTGGTCCATACTTCCAAACTTAATGTCTCATCTTAAAACCTATTGACAAACTGTATTAAGTAATAGATACAAGAATCATGGCGATAAGTCCTCTTATGACAAGTATTACCTTCCATGTATTACTATGTATTTATTGCTATTTTAATTTATGTGGCAACAATTTCTTAATGAATAAACCTTATGTTTATTCTTGGTCCTCAGAGATGAATTTTCTCAAATAAAGTTAAGGTGCACATATGTATGAGAAAAAACATCACAATAATTAAGACTTTCATTAAAAATAACATTGTCCATACAATGAGAAACTACATAATGGAACCAAGTCCCATATTCAGTACATGATCCTTGAATTTAAACGGTGGCATGCCCTTAGTCAAAGGATCGGCGATCATCAAATTAGTGCTGACGTGCTCAATGACCACTTTCTTTGCTTTAACACGTTCCCTGATGGCTAAATACTTAATGTCGATGTGTTTATTTCGACTCCCACTTTTGTTGTTTTTAGCCATAAAAACAACAGTTGAATTGTCGCAATACATTCTCAATGGCTTAGAAATAGAATCCATAATTCTAAGCCCAGAAATGAAACTCTTAAGCCATACACCATGTAAAGTAGCCTCAAAACAGGAGACGAACTCGGCTTCCATAGTGGAAGTGGCAATCAAGGTCTGCTTGGCACTCCTCCATGATACAGCTCCATTGGCCATCATAAAAATGTATCTTGATGTTGATTTGTGTGAATCAACACATCCAGCAAAGTCAGAATCTGAGTAGCCAATCACTTCCAAATTGTCCGTCCGTCTATACATAAGCATGTAGTATTTAGTTCCTTGAAGATACCTCATTACTTTCTTTGCAGCTCTCCAGTGGTCTATACCTGGATTACTCTGATATCATCCCAACATTCCTACAACAAATGCAATGTCAAGTCTTGTGCAGACCTGAGCATACATTAGGCTTCCGACAGCAGAAGCATATGGAATGTTCTTCATTTGTTCCCTTTCAAGGTCGTTCTTCGGGCATTGGTTCAAATTGAACCTATCACCCTTCACAATGGGAGCTATACTTGGTGAACAATCCTTCATCCGAAATCTCTCTAAAATTTTATTAATATAGGTTTCCTGAGACAGACCTAAGAGGCCTCGAAATCTGTCTCCATGGATCTTAATGTTAATGACATAAGATGCCTCACCCATATCTTTCATATCGAAATTTTTAGAGAGGAATTGTTTCACTTCATGCAGCATACCCTTATCATTGGTTGCTAGCAAAATGTCATCCACATACAAAACAAGAAAACAAATTTTACTCCCACTAACTTTCAGATATATACATTGATCCATAATGTTTTCTTCAAAACCAAAAGAAGAAATTATATTATGGAATTTCAAATACCATTGGCGGGATGCTTGTTTTAAACCGTATAAGGATTTCTTGAGCTTGCAAACCAATTGCTCACCATCACTAGAGGGGAATCCTTCAGGTTGTTTCATGTAAACCTCCTCCTATAGATCTCCATTTAGAAAAGCCGTTTTCACATCCATTTGATGCAACTCCAAGTCGAAATGGGCTACTAATGCCATAATAACGTGCAAGGAATCCTTCTTAGATACAGGAGAGAAAGTCTCCATGTAGTCGATTCCTTCTTTCTGAGTGAATCCTTTAGCAACCAGTCTAGCCTTGTATCTCTCAATGTTGCCTAATGAGTCTTTCTTTGTCTTAAAGACCCATTTACATCCAATGGCTTTTGCACCATTTGACAACTCAACAAGATCCCAGACTTCGTTACTCTTTATAGAATTCATCTCTTCCTTCATGGCATCGTACCATAATTCTGATTCTTTGCGTGAAAAGGACTCGGGATCATTTTTGGCTCCAACGTTAAAGTCAGATTCTTGTAGATACACAACATAATCATCAGGAATTGTTGATCTCCTTGGTCTAGTAGATCTTCTTAATGTTGTACCACTATCTTCTTGAGAAGTATGTGGTTCAACTCGTTGTTCAAGAGTTCTTGGAAACTCTTGAACTACCTGATCTACTAGAATGTTGTCAGCAGCTTGTGGAACTTCAACAATTGGTTGTTCAACACCAGTTTGTACTTAAGGGGTGCTGTGAACAATAACCAATCTATCACTTGAGGTGGAAGGTTGAGATTCTGAATGATCCTTCTCAGAAACTATGTTCCTGGTTAGATTGCTCCCACTGATCAAGTCATTTTCAAGAAATTTTGCATTTCTTGATTCCACAATCCTGGTGCCGTGAGATGGACAATAAAATCTGTAACCTTTAGACCTTTCAACATATCCAATGGAATACCCACTAATGGTCCTTGGGTCCAGCTTCTTTTCTTGTGGATTATATATTCTCACCTCAGACGGGCATCCCCAAACGCGCATATGTCGCAAACTCGGTTTCCAACCTTTCAACAATTCAAATGGCGTTTTAGGAACGGCCTTGGTTGGAACTCAGTTTAATATATACACTGTCGTCTTAAGTGCTTCAGTCCACAAGGATTTAGGAAGATTGGAGCTGCTAAGCATACTCCGCACCGTGTCCAATAAAGTTCGGTTTCTTCTTTCTGTTACACCATTCTGGTCGGGTGAATTAGGCATGGTGTATTGGGCAATAATCCCATGCTCTTGAATAAATTTAGCGAATGGCCCAGGTGCTTGTCCATCTTCTGTGTATCTACCATAATATTCTCCACCTCTATCTAATCTCACGATCTTAATTTGCTTGCCGCATTGTTTCTCTACTTCGGCCTTAAATATCTTAAAGGCATCTAATGCTTCGTCCTTTTTATGAAGCATGTAGAGATACATATATCGTGAGTAATCATCTATAAAAGAGATAAAGTATCTCTGACCATGTGAGTCCATCTCTGGACTACATATATCAGTATGTATGATCTCTAATATGTCCGAACTCCTATTGGCACCTTTCTTTGACTTGTTGGTCTACTTACTTTTCATGCAATCCACACAAGCCTCAAAATCAGCGAAATCCAGAGCATTAAGTACTCCTTAATTTACCAATATTTTAATTCTATCTATGGAGATATGACCTAACCTCCGATGCCATAATTTAGAGGAATCTTCATTAATAACACATATTTTAGTGCCAGTGTGAACATGCATTGAATCATAAGTGACATTGTTTTGTAAATTAGTGCAATAAAGATCATCAGACAAAATACCATTCCGAACATAATCAGATTTATAAAATAAACTGACGGATGTTTCTGAAAAGTTAAAGGAATATCCAAAATGTACAAGTCTTGAAACTGAAATCAAGTTTCTAAAAAAACTTGGAACATAAAAGACCTTTTCTAATTCTAAAACAAAGCCACTGCTTAAAGTTAAATAGCATGTTCCTATAGATTCCACATGCGAGCCCATCTTGTTTCCTGATAAGATGCATTGCTCACTTCTCACTGGCTTCCTTAGGTTTTGCAAACCCTGCAAGGAATTCGAAATGTGAATTGTTGATCCAGAATCAATCCACCAAGTGTTAATATTGACATTGACCATATTAGATTCATAACAAACAAACGAGATTGCATTACCTTTGTCCGCAATCCATTTCTGAAATTTTTCGCATTCCTTCTTCATGTGACCCTTCTTTTTACAGAAGAAACACTTGGAAACCTTCTTAATATCAGTTTGGGGAGGTACTTTACCTTTCCCTTTCTTATTGGCTTGATATTTTCCCTTCCTATGCGTTGCTAGCATTGCACTCCCTCCCAGTTCCATCACCAGTGTTTCTTCTTCTTGAACACACATGGTCATGAGTTCATTTATTGACCATTTATCCTTATGTGTGTTATATGAGATTTTGAAAGGTCCATATTGGTGCGGAAAGGTGTTCAGGATGTAGTGCACCAAGAAAGACTCTGATATTTCAACCTCGAGTTTCTTCAATTGAGCCACATTGTCCCTCATTTGCATGATGTGCTCGCGCACACCTTTCACACTGGTGAGTCTTAGGGATGAGAACTTCATGATCAGGGTGCTTGCTAGTGCCTTGTCTGAAGTGACGAATTGATCATCAATGGCTTTCAGCAAATCTCGTACCCTTTCATACTGATCAACTGAACCACGAATACCAGCTGATATTTTAGTCTTAATGAACATCATGCTCAAACGATTAGATCGCTCCCATCGCTCATAAAGCGTGATGTCCGCTGCAGTGCTGGTATTGGTGAGTGCTGGTGGTTCATCTTTCCTAATAGCATAATCTATGTCCATCCATCCCAAATGAAGGAGAATTCTCTCCTTCCAGACCTTATAGTTATCTCCCTTAAGTTTAGGGATATCACAACAAATTTCAGAGAAATTTGCAAGTTGTACAATTGCATAAAAATAGAGATCACATGCTTACGTTAAAATTGAGACCAATTAAAATGTCATGTTTTACCAATGTAAATTCATGCTTTAAGATTGAATCTAATGACATAAAAATTGCCTGTGGGCTAACTTTTTAATTCAAGTAGATTCAAATATTCTTTATGATAAAACTATTAATTCATAATTCATGTGGGTAAGTTATGAATAATTCAATATTTTATCCTAATTAATTACATAAATGTAATAAAAATTCCTGTGGGATAAAATTTATTATATTTAGTATAATTAATTACAATTAATGTCTAAACTTTCTTTATGATATAAATTAATTAGAGATGCTGTGGCTATTCTCTAATTAAGTATCATACAGATCACTGGATATTATTGTTGTTCACTGTAACAAAACAAGCTTCAAAAGAATGAGGGCAAGCTGATAATCTAAACTCCAATGCTAGCTGTCAGGATTAAGAATTAAATAGTTCACTATGCTTCAGGATTGCAGTGACTTAAATGCCCCTCAATAAAACACAGATCTCATAGACTGGAAACAACAAACACCCATAATGGACAATGTATCTTCAACAATAGAGATACAACACCCAAAACCAGACATACAACCAGAAAAAAGCAATACAGAGCTTAGAGACTGGCAGCTTCAACAATGTACAATGTAGCCTCAACAACAGATATGGTAGAGTTGGACAAATACAGCCCTCAAAGGGTTAACCAAACAGTCCAGAAATAATAATGGAAACTTTAAAAACCCTTTACTTAATTCTGTATCTTTAAGCGACATGCAAGAATGCATGTGAATCATACATAAGAGAAAGAATTATAAACGTTGGCAATGGGCAGCAAACAGATCCATCATTATAGATAGCTGGCAGGTGAATATTAATTCAGTTCTTAACCCAAATACAAAACCAAACCAGTATCAAATTCCAAATCTTAATAAACAACAAATCGTAGGCAAAGATAAGCAAAACAATTTCCTGATCTATAAAAGATCAGATCACAGTCTACAATTTCCAGATCTTGCAAAAAATCCAGGCATGAATGGCATAATTCAGATAAAATGTGTGCATACAATAAAAGTTGTAGATCTTTATAAAACGCAAGCATAATTGTAAATGATCCAGATCTTGAAGACCGCGGTGTATAAAATAAATGCTTCATATTTTTAACAACACGCCGACATAAACCATTACTCCATATTTTTAACAAAACACACCCATAAATAAATACTCCATATTTTTAACAAATCTGTGGATCTGCAACAAATCCGTTGATCTGGTTTTTCAAAATAAAAACACAGCGATTTAAAAAAAAAACAACTTATTGGAAGGAAGAACCTAGAGTCTAGATCGTGGATCATTTGGGAGTATGAAATGCCAAATTGAAAATCAACCAAAACGTATTCTCTATTGAAAGATAGTCAAGGTAGAAATCAAAACGCTGCCATGATTCAATCAGACAGTTTGTACTTTATACTGCAACAAATCGCAAAGGAAAAATGCAGGGTTGTGCATCCGGGTGTATATAATCCAGAGCGTAGGGAAAAGAAGTAATGGGAGAACAAGCAATAAATAGGTAAGAGAAAGATCACAGCAGCTAAACCCTACAATGGCAACTCCAGCCATTGAACACCAAGGCAGAGATAAATGGGCTCTGATACCAACTGTTAGCAAAATTCCAATTCTGCACAATGCGGAATAATAAACTCTTAAACAGAATCGAAATAGCAATACCAATAGATCATACCTCCAGCCATTGATGCTACTAACTTGCTGTAGAATATTTCCCTGTTCCACAAGCTTCAGCTTCCTGTACGACGCTTCCAAGCTCTACTTTCTCCTTCTTGATGGTGTAAAACTGAAGGGGATTGAGATAGTGAGCTTGGGGACCAACAAGGGTTTTAAATAGCCAAGCTCCCATCAAGCTTCTCATGGCTATGTGCCGTATGTTCCACAGATCTAGGTGATGGACCACTCCAAAAGCTCCCAACAAGAAAACGTTTGCCATACCAAGTGAACCGTTGGAGATCTTAAGGAGTCGCTGAATGAAGATGAACCGTCGGCCTTGCTGAACGGACGCGGGAGCTTACAACACATTCACAAGATATTTGAGAGCTTCACAAAGAATTCTGAATGTACGTATTGCTAGAAGAGCCATGGGATCAACAGACCAGGTCCTATTGCAATTACCTTAAATGCGTTTGGAGAATATTATTTCTCGATCTCGGGTATGGCTCCCACCATTCCCAAAGCTAGACAATGAAACAACAAGCAATAAAACCAAAGACAAATAAAGCCGCTTAACTATAGGACAAATAAGCTTCTCCGGACCATATGAATGCACCTTGAGCCCATGCAAAAGGTTTGGTTAAGATATGCCAAATACTACTGAAGATACAAATGGTTCATCGGTTAATGGAGAAAAGACTCACCGAGCCAGATCTTTGACTAATGAGATTAAAAAGAACTTTTTTTTCCGTATACTTTCTCTAGCCATATCAATTGCTATTTGCGGGCCTTACGCAATTATCACTTTTTAAAGTAATAAAAGAATTGAATGGTAGTAATATTGAATGGGAGAATGGCGTCTAAGCAGCGATTTCTTAGTGCAAGCAACCAGCATTCCAGAGTTGTAATTACCGGGAGAGATGGACAATTATGTTAGAAATTTGATACGATGACAAATATGTGTACTATAAATCTGGATCTTGGTGTTAATATAGTAGTTTTTTTAATTTTTAATTTTCTATTATTTATAGTACATAATGTTATGTAAAGTTACATGATCTTCCCATATCTTACATACCCTCATACTTAGCTAGTTGTAAGGTTACGTACTTAATGTTACAAGATCTCCCTTATACTAAACTGTAAAACAACATAATGTTATGTAAAGTTACATGATCTTCCCATAATCTTACATACCCTCATACTTAGCTAGCTGTAAGGTTACGTACTTAATGTTACAAGATCTCCCTTATACTAAACTGTAAAACACCTCTCGACCCAATTAACAACCCAATTAACCTTTATATAACACAATGCATCAATATTACAATGCAGTGCATGCCAATCACAATACTTCCCTGAACTCTATAAGTATCTTCACGAAGTATCTCACCCATTGGGATCTGATTCTCTCGCATACATTCTACAATCATATTTTAATGATATATAAAGATCAATATCATGCCACGGACCATGGGCAATAAATCTGTGTACCCAAAACAATGTGCCAAAACTGTATGCATAAATCATGTGCCAAAACCATTTAGTTGGAAAAGTGATTAAGACATTTCCCAACATCCATTGCATACCCTACATCTTATGCGAATTACATTATCTTTTGTTATTGGGATTATTATATGGAGATCTTATGCGAATTTCATTATCTTTTGTTATTGGAATTATTATATGGACAATGTGGGCATCACTGTCAGAACCTTACTAAATGTTAGTTTCATTATCTTTTGTTATTGGAATTATTATATGGACAATGTGGGCATCACTGTCAGAACCTTACTAAATGTTAGTTTCATCTGATTGAGTAAAGAACATCTCATAATATATAGAATTTCAATTTGGAAATTGTAAACTCATGGATTTCATAACCTGCCTATTTTAAAGTGCATAAAGTGCAATAATTGGTGGTTTAAAGGAGTTTGACTTCTTTTGAGAAACAAAACTTATCCATACATTTTTGCTTTGAAGCTAATTCACAAGATCGGGGATAATCTTCAATGTTTATTTTTGAGCTTCACCTTTATTTGTTATTCTTTTCATGCCTTTGTTATAGGCTCATCGAAATAGGTGATAATATGAAATTATCATGATTCATTAGTAAATTCTAAGACACTGAACAAGTATCGCTAGTTTTTCTGGTTTGTTCAATATTTTCTTAAATGTGTTAATTTGATTAAGAGGAGTGAATTTATTGTAAACCTTGTTTTTAATTTCGAAATCCTTTTAAGGTTTGCGACATTAACTTAAGATTATTTGTGCATTTTATCCAGTAAAAAAAACCAACCATAAGCTATTTTTCCAAGTTTATTGAGGTAATTGAAATCCATTAATCATCATTTGAGGAGGAAAAATGTGTAAAATATCACTCCATTCAGTGACCAAGGGGTTTGAATGTATTGGCTCAAGGTCTGTAACATTAACTTAAGATTATTAAGATTATTTGTGCATTTTATCTAGCAAAGAAACCAACCATAAGCTACTTTTCCAAGTTTATCGAGGTAATTGAAATCCATTAATCATCATTTTGAGGAGGCAACATGTAAAAATATCATTTGATTTAGTGACCAAGGGGTTTGTTAGTTCAATATTGGTAACTCCATTTTGAATTTGTTTTTGGTTTAATTTTAAGAGTATGGAAGGAGATGATCAAAAGAGACTTGGGTGTGTGCAAGAAGTTGAGGGTCTCTTTTGGCGCATTAGATGCAATACAAAACTGAAAAAACAGACATCCATCAACTTGCATGGATATTTTGAGACACTTAAACAATGAATCTTGCGATCAGTTAAAAACAAGAAATGTAGGAAATTGAACGACCTTTCCAAATATATAATTTTTTTTTATTGAAAATGTTGTTAACTATATCAGGTTAGATATTTTTTAACGGGCACTTTTTATTTTTGGGACAAATTATAAGGTATATGTTTTTGTGGGTGCAGCGTCTGAGTGTCTAAATGATGGAATAAACTTACAAAAACCGGTTTACATATAGAGAACATATAGGACTAGTGCACGACTATTTTTCCAATAATAAAAATAATATTTTTAAATTTGTTTTTAATTATCTAAGAGATCAAACCTCGAAAATGGTACATCAATTGTGGGTGCAGCGTGTGAATGTCTTAATGCAATTATTTGGAAGTGGGTTTTGTATAGCATGTAGAGGTTGGTGTTCTTTAGTGCACCATACGATTTTTTTTTTAATGGTTGAGAAACAAAAGAGATATGAACAAAACACTAACAGTGTGTTTTTTGAGTTGAGGAGTGATGACAAAAGATAAATAAGAAAAAAATAGAAAAAATTATGTATTCTTGTTAAAATTTACATGTTTAGAATCTACAAAAAAAACCATATCTGTTTCTAAAATCTCATAAAAAATGGAGGTGTGCAGCATAATCAGACGAACCGCTAAACACGAGCATATTGGAAATTTGGAGATAATGTTGAATTAGCCATGGTTTATCATACTCCAAGGCATAGGCATGTTGAATCCGAAGCAAAGTACAAAGCAAACACATAGGAATAGGAATTCCATGAAAGCATGGGTGGACGCTTGGCCTTGTCATTTGGTGGGAATTTTTTTTTGAATTTAACCAATACGTGAGCGCGATTTAGTAAAGCAAAACACGTGCGTGATTTAGTAAAGCAAAACACGTGCGCATTGTAGTTAACAC